>OY813001.1:72170826-72240826 GCA_963681545.1 Germaria angustata
ATCTATATCTATATCTATATCTATATCTATATCTATATCTATATTTATATCTATATCTATATACATATATAAAATAGGATGTGTGTATGTATGTATGTATGTAACGTAATGGCTCCAAAACCGCTGGGCCGATTTTGACGAAATTTTCAGGGAACTTTCAAAATACTCGGGCGGGTGACACTGTGAAGTCCGATTTTTTATTTTCGGTCTGTGGGCGGAGGGGCGTGGCAAAATCCAATAATTCATAAAATGAGAACGGCTTGGCCGATTTCTGTAAAACTTTTTGTCAGTTGTTCGTATTTTCGAGGAGAAGGTTTTTATTTTGGAAAATCCCTCCGGAAAAGTCGGAAAATTGGAAAAATCGAAAATCGAGTTTTTGTATGAAATTTTGTTTGCAATTATTCCTTGATGGCTTTTCAAATGAAAAAATAGAAAGTTTGTCTGAAGGCTTAAAATTGGGGCGAGGCGAAGTTCGCCTGGTCCGCTAGTTTAGAATAAAACAAAAGCATGTGTAAGGAGCACAATATGGGCAACAATAAAAATGCCATAAGGCGATATTTAATAATTAACAAACAAACTGTGTATTAGGTCGAAAATTTGGGGTAAAATCCTTTTTAGCAAATATTTCTACAATCCAAAAAAGATGCGAAAAAAGCTGGTAAAATTAGTTTAAAAATCACTGTACAAAACATGAAATCTAAATTCGTATATTTTTGAAAAAAGGAGAAAAACACTATAAGAACACGAGTCAATATAACACCAAGTTTATGAACAAAGGTTTGTGCTCCATAACATTTAAAAAAAATTATATTTGTTTAATAAAGCAATTGTACTAATTGAGAAAATTAATTAACACTCTACGAATATTTGATTGGCTCAATTAAAAAATCAGTAATAAAATATTACATACTTTTTAATGTAAATAATTAACAAAACCAATTACAAATTTTATTAACATATAATTTATATCCATTGAAATAAAAAGATTAATTGTTGCAATCAATTCGCTTGCTGTCACAAAACTGAACACGAAGATTTTATTTAAAATCAGTTCTATTATTATTATATTTTTTTGTTTATTGATACTTTCACAGACTTACATGCAGAAAGAGGAAAGAAAATTCTGTGATAAAAAATGATATAAAAGAAATTAAAAACCATATGATAGCCCGAATTAAAAAATTTATTTAAGCAACACCAGTTTTAATTGAAGACAATTACAAACTAAATTTTACAATTGATAACATCATTTGTGTTTAACGATTAAATTGTTTTACTTGAATTAGGAAGAACAACCCAAATAACAAAAGGGGCAATTTAGCCATTTAATTTATTATCGCCAAAATCTTATTTTGAACAAAAGTTACTAAACACAAATAAACCCAAAAAATAATTTAAAACCACTAAAATAAAGAAAAAATAAGAAGAACATCAAGAAATTACACTTTTAATAATCTCAACAGAAAATCTTTTCAAACAACTAAAATTCCACACAAAAAATAAATAATAAAAGGAATACCACTTTTTTCTTTCTTCCAAAAATAATCTGCAAAATCAAGTTGAAAATTAACACAACTACGACAACAACAACAACGCCAAAGAAGCAAAAAAGGTATAAGAGAAAAATAAATGTTGATCCTTTATTAAATATTTTCAATTTAAGTTTAGCCAACAAAACGCCTATTTGTGGCTGCTCGTCTAACTGACTGCCAGGATAGAGATGGCTGAATGGTTGGCTGATTTGTTTTTGTTCTGGAATGTCTGGCTGACAGAATGAAAAGAATTGTTGTTGGTGGTAGTATTCAAGTGTCGGTACAGTGAATAAATTGCAAATATTCAACCATTATTTCCCTACCAAATGACTCTTAACGAAACAATTTACTTCTTCCATCCAACGACTAGAGTAACTCTCCGTCGCTCCGTCTCCAGAGTGTATCCCTCCGTTCACGAGCAAATTGTATTCAATGTGTGTCATTTGCATACGTTTATGTACTCGTGCCAACAGTAAATATTGACAAACATGTATTTACTCGTATGTATTTAAGTGCGTTAGTGTGTGTGTGTGTATGTTGAAATAATAAAATGGTAGATTAGATTCAACTCAACCCAACAAACATTTGGTAAGAAATATTATGAATTAGTCGATCATTATGATCATTCTTTCCTTCCGTACCATCATGGAACTTGTGGAGAGTCGGATAATGTTTTTCTCTGACATTAGCATTTCATATTCACTCCATAACAGGCCAGGTCTGTCGGAGACCAGGGACATGAGTAGGATATGATTGATGCACTTAATCACGATCTTGTAATTACCTCTGAATGGAGTCGATTTTAATGCCCTTAAGACCCAGTCTTGTATGCTTTCGCGTAAACATAAAACCGAATATGGGCATTTCCATAGTCACAATGGTGACAGTCGTAAATTTCAATTAGATGAAACACACGTAAGAACTTACGAGTAATTTTTTTCTTAATTCTTTTGTGTTTTTGTGTAGAACGTGGGAAGTTTTATAATCAGAAAAAGAGATGAAAATAATCAAACTTCGACATTTTAAGATATAAACGATTAAATTGGTTGGGTGATGTAGTGTGACAGAAATGGAAAACTTTGCATTCTTTTCCACAAAAACACAAAAACCTGCGAATTGTTCCACTTTGGTTTTTCTAAAACGTTTTTTGAATATTAAAAGCGTGTTACGCAAGATTTATGTATAACGAAACTTTGTTTGATTTTCTTTTATAACCGATCGTTTGAAACAGTGCGTGACATGGCGTAACGTGAAACATGTAGGGGAATATTTTAAATTTTTTTCTTTAATTTTTTAAAATACTTGCATACGAATGAAAGAAAATATTTTTATTTTATTTAGGTTTAAGATTTCTCTTTATTTATGAACATTTTCCTTTTGTTTGTGTTTTATTTAAATTTAAACAGGCTACTTACTTCAATCGCATTTTATAAGCCAAATTACATGTGATAGTTATCAAAGAACAAATTACAACAAAGACAAATGTGTAAATCATTCTGACAAACACTAGCAGAACGGAACAACATGCTGTTCTCGAAAGCCGCTACACTTTCATCGTCAGCGTTCTTGTGTTTGGTCCACTTCTGTGGTGTCAGTTGATATTTTTATTTCTACGAGTATATAAAGGGTGATTTTTAAGAGCTTTCGAATTTGATAAAAAAACATAAAATTTAGAAAAATGTAAGAAATCTTTATTTGAGTGGATAGAATGGTTTATATAATTCAATGTTTAAAGATTATTTCATTTAAATGTTGACGGCGGCTACGGCTCAAATGGTTCATTCGCTGGATCCAATTTTGGCAAACTCTCTCCAACATATCGGCAGGTATATCAGGAATAAATTCTTCAATATTGGCCCCCAGTGCGTCATCCGTTACGAGTTTGTCCCTATAGACATGAGCCTTAACATAGCTCCACAAGAAACAGTCTGAAGGCATTAAATAGCACGATATAGGCGGCCAATTGACCGGCCCCAAAACGTGAAATAAACTGTTCACCGAACTCGCCTCTCAATTGGACCATTGTTTCGCGTGCTGTAAGGCATGTGGCAGAGTCTGGTTGAAACCAAGTCCACCTCTTCTATACTAAACAAAAAAAATTTATTCATCGCACGGTAGCACTCGTCATTCAATGATGCCCCCGGCCGTAAACCACACCAAACAGTGTATTTTTCGGGACAAAATGCTTCTGGCTACTCTTCACACCAAATACGGCAATTTTGCTTGTTCACGTATCCATTCAACTAGAAATGATCTTCGTCGCTCATCCACGATGTACATTCTTAACCGAGCATGAATTTTGATAATAAAATTCAATAATCTGGAAGCCTTATTCTTTTGTAAGTTGATTCATGGCTAAATTATAGACAAAGCTGAACATTTGCTACAGTAACATGCAACAACAGAATAGCTGCCAAAACAATGTTGCCACAAACAAAATCGCCAAATATAAAACAGGCTAGGTACGAGTTAATAACCAAATCATTTTTTAAGACAATGACTGCCGTACTTTACAGGATGGCATGGAGCTGAAATATTCGATTGCGAATCTCAATGACTCTATTACAGGGATACGGATTAACCTCCTCAAGGTTTAGTTGTCTTTTATACTTTGAGAGTCTCAGTTTCTTGCTTCTTGGTAGCACAGAACAATGATCTTTACAAAAAACAAAAAATTGCAGCATCGAGTGACAACATTTTGTTGACTAATAATTTACATCATTGCCGTGTCAAATAACCTAAAATCATTCTTGGAGAAAATTTTCTGTTTATAAAAGAACTTCTCTTATGGCAGCTGCAGAGACATGAACTGGCTTACTTGAACACTAATTGGTCACTTCTGTTAACCGCAAATGGAATAAGTCCAGTTCAGTTTGATGTTAAGCTGCCCCCATGCCTGGATAAACGAGTTTATCTCCTCGATATCACAAGCTGATATTTTTGCTAGATCTTGTAGCAACGGGACGTTTACGCTAGGCACCCCTATCTGTGATATATGTAACAGTTTATATGGTATTCCTTAAGAGGAAACCCCCAATAGATGAATGTCACTTCTATGACTACAGATATTCAAAACGTTACGAATGGGAAAATATTTATATATATTTTCTACTCTACCCTTTCATTGAGTGAGAAACAATCAAATCGAATAGAAAAAATTCTTATGAAAAACTTATCAAAAGTGGTGACCTTATTCTCTTTCAACAAGTAAAAAAAATTGTTCGCAATAAGGACAAGCCGTAGTGGACGCCTACCTTTTACAATTTTTCCTGCACATTAAGGAAAATAAATTCCTTTTTATTGGACAAGAAAAGCGTAGACAGTAGTATTGGAAAAACCAGCAAATAGAAAAAAATCTCAAAAAGGGAAGAAAAAGGTTACTTTTCATTGTTTCAATTTTATGTGTTAAATGGCACAATCAAGGGGCTTGCGGAGGGCGGGCGCATTACAAACTCCTAACTTCCTTATTTTATGCAAATTAACTCGAAAAAAAGAGATAAATTCGTACGTAGTCAAAAATGAAGGTACGAGTAACAGCAATAGCAGCAACAACAATAAATAATTAACCCCCTTCCCAAATGTGTTTGTGCTCCGTTGATAGTTAAAGTTAATTAGTCGAGGGCATAATTGTTTGTGTTCTTCTCATTCTTACGACAAAAAGATTTATGTGTTTATTTTTGGCTGATGTTAGTAAATAAAAAAATTTAAATGAGTTGAAAAGATCGGCGTATTATTTCGAAGGGCAATTGAGTTTCTATTCGATTAAACTCTGATGTTTTATTTCGTGAAAAAGAGTCCCAGTTTTTTTGTTTGAAGTTCTAAAAATTTAATTGAAAATCTAATATGATTCCTGAGTGTGTTCTTTTGTCAAATTAATGATAAAAATTTTCAGAAAATTAATAACTTTGGAATTGATTAAGAAGGAGTGAATTAGTGTCCGTGCTCATTTGAAGTTTTTCCTGGTTGGAAAACACTAAAACTCTTTTTAGCAAAACTTCGTGTCCTAAGTTCCAGTATACAAATTCACAATTGGCCTGTATCAATCTCAGACATAAAGAGGAACTACATACTTCGAATGTGTTATCAGCAGTAAAAGCAGGATTACTCAGGAACGAAATTGTTGCTCTCATTTATGTGTGAAAAAAAGGCCGAAGCTACTTCAGCACTGACCTTTTATTCACCAATACTTTCGCTATGGTTCCACCATCCACGCAGGCCATAATAATCTTGAAGCAGAACGCACATGGAACGTCTCTTAGGACCCATTTAGGACATTTAAGCTGCCTGAACTGTATCATGGCCTGGCTCGTTATTATCGAAATGAAAGTATTGAGAATCAATGTTACTCGGGAACCTTCTTATCGAGAGGATAAAGTAGATGCTTATGAAATCAATCAACTGCGGCTTGATTGGTGATGCTACAGTCTACAGGACTGTCAGTCATTGCACTCTTTGACCTGGGGTTCCCAACCGACTCGATAGTTTGAATGGGTGGTGAGACAATAGCCCTGGTTCTGAATAAACTCTGTCTGTTTGCTAATGACGCATGATCAGGGCTCAAGTGCTGGCTGTAGTTCATATAAGTGTTGAAAGAGTTACTTAATTTTGCTTATGACAGAGTTTAACGAACAAAGAAAACATATATTGATTACATGGCAGATTTGGATCAACAAATGTCTATTTAGGTGCGACTGCTACTTACGAAAGCATTCTGGTACATTGACAGTGATACGGGGCGGCTTGGTGCACGTATTTATAGATGATGTCAATATTAAGTTGACTTTGTATAGAAAATTCAAACCTTTATGGTTAAATGATTATCTGCCTTAGTAGTCGATATCGTAATGATTTGTTTTGTATAGCAGGAAGACAGACATGAACTATAATTATCACCTGTTTTTCACTTTGGCTCGAAAGAGGAAAAACAAACGCATTGTATTCTGTATGATCTAAGAGCAGATGAGATCGATTCAAACAAACAACTTTGTCCTTTTTTAGGAAACAACCACAAACTGCGAAATCATTTGTTCTCATCTACACAAGTCGAAACTTCACTGTAGAAATTGTGATCGACTTCTATACTTTTATTGCACTCCTTTCCTTTTCTATTTTTAATTCATTGAAAGTATTTAATGTCATGCAAAACTCACGAAACACATAAAATTATTCTAAACAAAAGAATTCACTTTGGTCATTACAGTGTTCACTCTTGCATCTTGTAGCATTCGTAAATGCCGCACTCTTATCGCAGTGTTACTGCAATGGTAAGCTTTCCATTGTACAGAGCTACAAATATGGGAGAAAATGTTTTTCCTTAGCCAAACAGTTACTATAAGTATTAACTTTTCCATAAAAGATCGGCCGGATAAAGCTGATGAGTAGGATGGCAATATACGAACATTGAAAGAGAGCATCGGGTTCTGCGAACATTAAAATCGACTGTTTTGAAATTGTGATTGAGAGTGTGTTTTAAAATAAGACCAAAAGGACATGGCGTTTTATTGAATTCAATCCTTACAAGTCACATATATATATATATATATATATATATATATATATATATATATATATATATATATATATGTATAAATATATATATATATATATATGTATAAATATATATATATATATATATATATATATATATATATATATATATATATATATATATATATATATATATATATATATATATATATATATATATATATATATATATATATATATATATATATATATATATATATATATATATATATATATATATATATATATATATATATATATATATATATATATATATATATATATATTTATACATATATATATATATATATTTATATATATATATATATATATATATATATATATATATATATATATATATATATTTATACATATATATATATATATATATATATATATATATATATATATGTATAAATATATATATATATTTATTTATACATATATATATATATATATATATATATATATATATGTATAAATATATATATATATATATATATATATATATATTTATACATATATATATATATATATATATATATATATATATATATATATATATATATATATATATATATATATATATGTATGTATAATATATATATATATATATATATATATATATATATATATATATATATATATATATATATATATAATATACAATATATAATTTTATTTTAACATGTAATTATATTTAATTTAATTTGACTGTATAAGTACATTTACTATATCCATCATTTATTTTCACGTAAAACCCCTGAATGTTTCTAAACGACGTTTGAGTGTTTGATTTGAGAAGGAGCAGAAAACAGAAATTATTTACCAGAAATACTATATTAAAGTGTATTCAATTCGGTTTTATTGTTTCGATATAAACCCAAAACAGCGCCACAATATTGCCTTCATTTAAGTTTTATTACGGAGCTGGAGAGAACACATTACAGAAATATAGACATTTGCGGTGGGGATGCCAGTCAGTGGAAAATACGGGCAATTTGCCAACAAGCGTATCCTTCCTTAAAACACAGTCAGATATATTTTGTTTTATTTTTTAGTATCGGCTTTTTTTCATTTCAATTGTGAACAAAGGCGTTTGTGTAGGAAACGGAAGACAACATTATGACTAAAAAATGTAAAGGAAGAAGAGGCAAACAACAAGGGAAAATAAAACGACGGCAACAAAATAATACCAATTTTCCAATTTACAAGCGGCCTAAACGTGTATAATGACGATGGCATAGATCAAAAACACCCACACCCCCATACACATACACACACACTCACTCTTTGATTGTAAAATTCTGGCATAAAAGGGCAACAGCAACAACCACCCGTCATAGTGTTGCAACAATATGTTGTGACTTACACTATTCCAATATTAAAAAAAATATATATGAAATACAAAAGCAAACAAAAGGCAATAACAAGAGCAACTGCAAGCCAAAAGCTTTAACAAGGATAAATGCTTCATAAGGCACCGTACAAATTATCCACGTTCAACATGTACAAAAAAGCTAAAAAAGCTAAAAAGAAAAAACTTGAAATAAGGGATTCTGGTTTTATTTTAACACTTACACTGAGCAAAAAAATGTGGTAAATCTAAACAGTTACCGAAACCAAATATCGTATTAATTTAGATTGTGCTGCAACTATTCATGTAAATATATTAAGATTACATAAGTGGATGGGCGTATCTTTGATGGATATTGCTACAATCGCTACATATACTCGTAGGAACCGTAAGATTAACTGGACAAAATATCAGTAATGAGCAGCTTATCGTACATAAAAATGTGCGGGTATTGGCAACGGGGTCCTTTACACAATACGCAAATATTCAATGGGATTTGTTCACAGTGTCCAGGTTGTCCAAAATTGAGCTTTGAGGTATTGCTCATCATTTTACAGTTACAGTGGGTTAAAGTCATTGGCGTACACATACAGAAAAACCCCATTCTAAGCTTAAGTTTATTCTCCTTACTTTTACTAAAATTCGCTCTTGAAATCTATCCCCGAATCCTTAAATCGATTACAATTATTTATCTGTTAATTGAATTATAGGTTTTTCCTTATAAACATGCAATTAATGAGGAGGTCTGGATGAAAGACCGATATAAAAAGAATATAAAATTAAAATCAAATAATCAAAAGAAAGGATATACATAAAAATGTAAAAAGTCATGCTGCTTGGTGTCGCTTGGATTGTAAGCCAAATATTTATTCCTCAATGTCATTTCCGCTTTGTTTTTCCTGTTTTCTTAAGATCAATCCCGAGTCCGTGCTCTAGTCAAGCTTTCCTTCATTGGTTGAAGAAAGCGGTTACGTAGTTGCGACATCGCTTTGGCTTCATTTAAGTACTGATGACTGGATTTTTCTTTTGAGTATAGAAAGGCCATCATTGGGTCTGTATTTCTCACCCCAGGATGGCTGTTACCTTCCCTTGAATTTCTTAAAATTCAATTGTGTTATGGTGTTTTTCTACTGGCTCCGCAGAGGACACATCTTCAACCATACATCTTTAATTTTTAAAGGAAACACACATTAATATGAGAACTTTATTGATCCAAAGACTATAATAATGCACTTCATCGAGCATTCCAAATAATTCTGTCAAAGATTGATATTATCATTGGCAAAACATTAATAATTGTTCACGGTAGTGTTTGTTCCAATCAAATTACTTCTTTTCTTGATACACTTATATTTACATACATACATACATACATATGTACATGATTTGCTTCGTATCTTCTCCCTACTGTGGGTGTAATCAGCGTTGCCGTTTTGGTAATTTTTAACTAAATTTTTTTTTTACTTTTTTTGTGCAGTATGTAGATGTAACATTTTTTTACATTTTGGTTACTTTTTGACAATAATTATATTTTTACAATTTAGTTAATAAACTAATATTTCTAAAAAAATTATTTGGTGTACGAGTAGTGAGACATTTATAATGAATTGAAAAATAATTGAATCAAGATTCTAAATGTGACTAAAATCTAATTAAATGTCACAGTTCAAGAGCAAAAATCGTTTGATGGGCAGAAAAACGAAAATAGAAGTGTAAATCAGGAACACTTATAAAATACCACATTAGCTGTAATTGGAAGAGAAGATACGGAACCGATAAAAAGTCAGTGACACCAAAAGCACTAACGTGTAATCAAAATTTTAGTTTCTTGAAATACTTTCTCTAAAAAACATATTAGTTTTTCTCTTCATATATATTCAAGTAGGTAAATGGTAAATAGGATTGGCAGACTATTTTACCAATTATTTTTTTCAGTGTTGCCTAATCTTAGCAGTAAGACTAGAATTTTGTGGGTATTAAAGTTTCAGTTCCTCTCTAACCAATAACGTAATACTAGAATATTTTTGTTTATTAATTTTGGTTAAAATTTTTTTTAAAACTTGGTGTAATCCACAGATAAAAGTGTTTCCGATGTTCACCCAAACGAACACGATCTGAAGGTTTTAATAATGGTGTGTTTGGGAAATAATTTGTACCAGAAGAAGGGACGAATTTGTAACTTAAATTAATTATTAAATGAGAGGAAGTCCAACGCTTTCCAACGACACCAATTTTATTTGTATCTGATCACGCATTTTAAAGTTACGAAATGCTGGATTTTACTAATTTTTCACAAAAGGGTCCGATGTGTTTAGTTTTGGTGGGTTACAACCTGGGAATCACAAGTAGCATCGGACTGATTTGTGCATCATAAGTTGGGCAGATAAGACGTGTAGTTGTTCGTACGAGAGTCGGACAGAGTCAAAGTCCAGTCTGAGTCGAACACTTTGGAAATGACCATATAGAATGTGGAAAGTGGAATTTTTCGTATTATAATCCCAACCATAAAATGGAAATCACCTCTTTTTCAGTGTACTTTAACATAAGCAGCACTTGAATCAAATTTATATCCTTGAATACAAATACCAACAAAAATAAACATTTGGCATGCGCCTAAATGAATTAGATTTTCTAAATAAGTACGTAAGAGCGATATTTGGTTTTAAACCAATTAGGGTTTTCAAATGCTCTACTTGTTCCCGTTCAATAATTAGGGAAGAAGAATAATGTCCGTCTTATTTAAATATCATTTAAGATCAAACCATTTCAAACATAAAAATCAAAATCAGTTCACAAATCATGATGTTATGCGTCTACAAACATTAAAAAAGTAAAAAAGATTCCATAACCCCCGTTTTTTTTTAAAGGCGGTTAAATAAGAAGATACCGGCTGTTCTAATGTATTGAAGATAGTTCATAGTTCAGATAAGGGCGATAGTAGTAGTTGTAGTGATAGTAGTGACATGTTTTTGCGAAAATCATCTGGAAATGAGCTGAATTGGCATTTTCATGACTTCTTAGGAAGCTCTTATTGATGGCGTTTCTCCCTAAGTCTTTACTCTCTCTCTCTCTATCTCTCTCTCTCTCTCTCTGCATATATTAACTTGGCTGAAGTGGCGAAGGTGTTGACTGATGAAATAATACTGTCAAGTTCAAGGCAAGTCGACAATAATATATCTTAAATATATATTGCGATTTACAAAACATGGAAGTAAATATATTGGTTTTAGAAAACTTTTTTACAAACACAACAAAAACAAAGAATTATTTATTTTTCTTAAACCTTTATACAATTAACCACTTCAAAATTATCATTTAACTAATATTTTAAATATTTTAATTTTCATTGTTTGTTGTTGGCATTTCATTGGCGCTAACCAAGTCATCAGGCATATACTCAGCTAAGCCAACAACAAACAATAAAATATTCAAATAGTTATTTTGCGGAATATCTCGAATAACGATTTGACAAATAATATTTGAAATATTCAAATAATTACTTTGGAGAACATGTCGAATAATGAATTTAATAAATACTCGTATTGTTATTATAAACTTTTTATATAATTATTTTGGGGGATCTGATGCAGGTTTGTTATCACCCATAATACGCTATAGAGTCAGCATCAGTTCCCTTGGAAGTACACTTTTAGAAATTTAGAGTTTTTGCATTTTAGGGACCACCAAAGAACGTTCCAACTTATTTAAAATCTGTCCTCTTACGACTTGTTTCGATTGTTATTTGTGTTTTTAAATGATACGCAGACATTGAAATCACTAAAGTCAAGAACTGGCCATCTTCTGGTAGGTCGGATGACCACTTTTAATTGGATTCGTTAGCTACTCGTTCATCAGTTCATCAGTTCATTAGTATCATTACGATCATTGCTCGTTACAACGAAAATTTTGCTTTTCCTCTTCCACAGCTACGAAATAATAATCTTCCTCGTCATATTTACTTGAATTTGGATTATTCATTTGAAGTTGCTTTGGGGTTTAAAATCGTACTACACAAAATTAGATATCGAATAAGAAATTTCATTTTCCATTTTTTGTTAAGTGAGCAAAAAAAATCATTTAAGTGCGGGACGGAAAGACTTAGACAATCGTACTCTTTTCTCATATTTGATGTTCAAAAGCAACATAGTGCTCGTCAGGCTCAGTAATAAATATTTTTAAAACAATTAATCTTATATAAGGGATATTATAAAATGCATATACATATTAGAAAAATAGTTTTGTTTAGGGAATTATTTAATTAGAACTTATTTTTAACCGACTTTAAATCGTTGCGTATTTGTTTTTTTATGTTTATATTCGCAAAACTTTATCATTTGTGAACCAATTTTGCGAAAAATTTACTATCGCATAATTCCTCCATACAAGGACCGATTTTGAAAATTGTTATTATTTTTATTAGTATTATTATTTTTTGTTTGAAAGAATTTCCTCGTACTTTAGTTTCACAGGAATTGAAGTGAAAATCGGAAAATAACTCCGCTATTTATGGAAATATTAAAAAAAACCAAGAAAGTATTTCAATCTTTCCTTGGAATACAAAAAACCAATAAATTATAAAATATGTATTTCTTAGGATCCGTTTTAGTTATTAAAAATATGCATAAAAATATATATTTGAATTCAAAAAAATCACTATTTCCATCCCTGTTAAAGAATCAAGTCACATTATTGTTTTAGTTTAAATAAACTAAAATATTCTATTCATACTAACGCTGGCTGGCCACTTAACGCCACAGGAAACATAGATGCATGAATGGCTGAGTGAGGGAGTGAATGAACGTTGTGTAACTCAACCGCAATTGGAGACTTTTTTTGGTTGAATTGTTGTGTTTGACAGTCATTTATTTCAAATACTAAAAACCACAGCCCTGTTTAAGAGCTGCAATCTGTTTCAATATAGAAGAACATAAGCGATGATATTCTTTTGGGGGAGATTTCTCTGTAACAGGCAAACAGCCACCCTCACACCCATCCATTATTCTTTGTCTAACTGCGCACGGGAATATATTTGCAGCAGGAAAGAAATGCTGCTGCTAATGTTGTTGTTGTTATTGGGTGGTTGTGCTTACAACATTTTATATGAGTCTTTTGTTGCTGTTAGAACTTTCACCATCATCATCCTTGTCATCATGTTGTTAGTAATGTGTGTGTGTGTGTGTGTGTGTGTTTGTGTGTGTATGTTTGTGGTATCATTATTGTAACTGATTTTTTTAATCCCCAGAGTGTCATAATTCTAGATGAGATGCTCTCATCTTTTACTTAAGTTTTACATAATTTTATGTTGAATTTATACAAGGTTCATTTTGGCCATTGTTGTTGTTGTTGTTACCTTCTTTCTTACTACTTGTGAGGTTGTTCCTCAGAGACGGTATAATCGAATCAAAGCCCAATAGAGTGTATTTTGTTCAGTGTTCATGAATGTTTTTGTGTTTGTGTTTGTGTGCGTAGTCAGTCTAGTTGGAAAATAGAGAATGTGTCCTTGCTGCTGATATTCAGTTTGTCAAACCATATAATTGACTTAATATTGAATTTAACAGATTTCATTTTAATTTCATAACAAATTCATATACTCGTGTACTTGGATGGTTATTGTCCATTATAAATTATTTAAATTGGAAATTTAAATAAAGTAATTAAGATTTAATGCTGCCAGTAATTTGAAATTTATTCAAAACAATATAAAGATTAGAAAGCTTTGGGGTAGATAAATAATTTAAGCTCACGCAAATATTATGTGTGTATATGGTTGAGGTGAGTATAATTTAAGAACAACATGATATGATTAAATTAAATTGTTGCTTAAATTATTGATTTTTTTATATAATTCGAAACAACTTTTATGTGATTTGAAATCACTTCCATAAAATGAGATTTTCGGAACATGTATGTATAAAACAAAGCGTTGAGCAACTCAGTAGTCCTTGAACTGGAAGGATACATGATCATTGCAATAAAATCTGATTAGGTCCTATGCATGGTAAATTTTTGGGAGGCAAAAACCCCTCGAAATAGGACGAAATGATTCCCAAATAATAAATTTTTTAAACTAAGAATTTTGTCTTTCGTTTTTCCCAATAAATACAATCATTGCCATCCAAAGGGCTTCTAATTGTGAAAAGGTGGAATAAACGCAATATAAATTCATATTGAATATACATTTTTTAAGGAGCTTTCATTAAGTCATTATAAGTCTACTGTCTTTTAATATTTTATTCATATATGATATAATTCTCATATTGTATTTGAAGATTTTTTTATAAACAAGAGTTTGACTGCTTTTCAACTGGAAGAAGTTCTCAGCAATAAATAATAAATATTTCAGTCCCGACTTTCACATATTTTCGGAAACATTGCTTATGATTTGTCCCAATTTTTTTTTAATCCACTGCGTGTTTTTGTTAATTATTTTATTCTCCATTTTCATCTTAATTCTATGAAAATACTTTAAATGAAATAAAACAAAAAAAATCTGGTACATAATTTTATAGGAAAAAAAACTTGGGACTCACTTCATCTCTTTTGGGGCTATTCTCTTGGTGACATGTTTAAGACCAGCTTCGCTTCTTCAGTATTTCACTGAAGATGCGAAGCCGAAGCACTACTGTTCTTCGGGTGTCCGCAAGAGTTTACCCCTGTGAAGCATATCGATATCTTGTCCTAATTTTCTAAAGAATTCCTACACCTTGAACTTATTTCGTACTTATTGAGGGGTAGTTTATCTTTTAATTTTTTTCCCTAAATATGATTTGTTTCGTTATCAAAAATTTCCAAAAATATTTGTTTCATTTTCAGATTTGGGAATAATTTCATTTGCTTAGCGATTTATTTCCTAAAATTTTGTTGGGATTTACTTCACTTTCTTAGATCGTATTTGATTTAAAGTTGTTTCATTTAGCGGGACTTCGTAGTCCCTGTCCGACCTTCTCTTTGCTTTTGTTGCAGTCGATGGACAAATTTTAATAGAATTCCTTGTCAGAAAAAAACCTTTTCGTTTTCTACGTTTAATGAAGTAAATCAACTATAAAATGTATGATGAATAATATTAATACTCTGAGTAAAATTTGTATTCTATAAAATAGAATTTAATAAGGACAGGAAGTGATGCACAACGTCTAGATTTAATCAGTTAATATGGGTATAATTATTTTATTCTGTCTCTCTTTGTATCTTAATTCACCATAAATTGAAATTTATTTATGCCCAACCCAAAAAATTTTTATTTTTCAATCAATATCTGCCATATTTTGCAGGAAAAAAATTCAAAGTTATTAAAACAAAAAAAAAACAAAAAAAAATTAAAAACACAACTTCATGCGAGTATCTGACGAATACGTTGGTTGTTAAAGATACTTTGTAGAAAATCCATTTGCAGCAACATTTACTTGAACAAACATCTCATGCGCTTAAATATGATCATAAAAAGACGTTTATGTACGTACGAGTACGTAACTTGAATTGTTATGGAGTCGATAATTTATTGGTTATTATTTTGTGGTGATCAATGTGTTTTTCATTTCAGCAACAGCTAAGAAATTATCTAGACTATCACGGACCCTTAAAAAATGAAAAGAAACATTTAAGAATATGTAACTCTCACTTTCCTGCTGCGAACAGAAAACAAAAGAGACTGGGCTCGTATAACAGCGCCAGTATCGTAGGCCGTAATTTGCATTGCGATTTCATCTGTATTTTGAAGAAAATAATTTGAGCATAAGAAAATGCATCAGCATATCCAACTCTGGCCATTGGCACGCAATGTGTACGGACCCACATAAGCGAAACGGCGGCCTGACGAACGAACCTACATAGTCCATTGAAGAAATGTCGTGTGATCTTCATGAGAGAACTGCCACACAGAACTTTGTTCATTCAATGTTAAAAAAAGACCTGCGTTGGACTCGGAACTGAATAACTACTCATAACATTAAAGCCATCGCGACAGGTTCTTCTTCTTCTTTATATGCCGATCCGTATTCGGATATTAGCGATCATACAATTATTATAAAGTAACAAATATTTATTCAGTTATAGAGAGCTGTCTGCTTTTGGCTGCCCTCAGAGGACGTATTTCGTCTTCGTGACCTGTCCATTCTTGAATGCTTTTCAACCATGTTATTTCTTTTCTTCCTCTCGGCCTTCTTCCTTCAATTTTAGTCTTTAAAATGGTTTGGGGAAATCTATATTTTCCATTTCGCATCATGTGACCCAAATAAAATGTTTTCCGTGTATTTCACGTCCGACATTCAAACGTCTCAGCAATTCTCCATTCGAAATGCGGTCAAACCATGGGATCTTTAATATTCGTCGGAAAATCCACATTTCAAACGAATTTAATCTTTTTTCATCTGACGCCTTTCTCGTCCATATTTCTGCCGAATACAATAGTACGGACCATATATAACATTTCATTGAACATATTTTTGTTGTCAGGCTTATGTCGTGACCAGTTAGAGTTTTACTGAATTTAAATTCAATTCTACATTTAATTTCCCTTGACATACCCCATTGATCATTAACTTGAACTCTCAGGTATTTAAACTTTTTCTTTTTCGGAAATATTTATCTGTATTGATATATCAGTTTGGACCTTTTTTCTGCTCACAATCACGTATTTCGTCTTCTTAATATTAATTTTTAACCCATATATCTCGCTGGTTTGCGTAAGTGCATCTACTAACTACTGTAATCCCGACAAGCTGCTGGCGTCATCGACATATCGTGTGATATTTATTAATGTATTGTTTATTCTAGTACCAACATTCTTTCCACTAAATGATTCTCGAAATATTTTCTTCGAGGTGATATTATACTCCCTTTGAGATTGGATTATTGTCAGTCAGTCCACCATCAACTTGAATGTTTGATATCTGTTTCCAATATAGGTTTCTGATGCACCTTATATCAAATTCGTCCAATCCAATAGAGATAAAAATTTCCATCAATTTGTCATGCTTTCTCGAAGTCAACAAATCAGAGATATATATGTTTGCAATTTGCATACTCAGTGGTACCTCTCGTATTCCCATGCCTTCTTTGAATCCGAATTGTGTCTCCCCCCGCACATGCCTCACACGTTGGGTATATTCGTCTATGTATAATTTTTTTTAAATATTTCCAAAGCGTGGGTCATTAGACTGATTAGTGTATGAAGACCGCATGTCACGAGGGGTTGCTAAAATAAAAATATTTACTTTTCATAATATTCAACTGATTGAGATTCACGAGGAAGTGATTTTTTGGCTCAGATCATGCGTTTGATGCAAATTAATTTCTTTAGGAATTGACGCAATTCCTTTTTCTTTCAATAACTGACCATATTTTATATATGTCTGTTCCAGAAATAATCTTCAAAGTTCCTTAAAATTGGACTTTTATATTCACATAACGTGCACCGGTATTCGTCGAGTATCATCCCCAGGATATTTATTTATTTGGAAAAAATTTTATAAATTAAAGAAATATCCTGAAGATGTTACTCGATGAGTACAGGAATATCGATAATTAAAACTAAAAAAGAAGAGACCTTAAGCTTAAAGAAAATAAATAAAATTTATTATTTTCGTTTTACCTTGATAAAATATAATAAAAGTTCATTAAAAAATGAGGTGCAGATTTTACGGATTTTATATAGAAAAAATTAAGATTTTATCTCCATATACATGTATATATACATATATATATATATATATATATATATATATATATATATATATATATATATATATATATATATATATATATATATATATATATATATATTTATTTATTTATTTAAAGAAATATACTTTATAAATAAATTTATAAAATACATAAAAATTAAAGCGCAGGGTTACTAGAATATATATATATATATATATATATATATATATATATATATATATATATATATATATATATAACTGGCAACGCTGTACGTAGCCCAAGGCTACATTTTTGCGCTGATCTTAGGGCATAAAATGTGTGTACGTGTATGTAAAACTTATAATTGATGCTTTTATTAAATTGTTAGAAAATGCATTGTTTGTTGTGGCTTTAGCGCTTCATATGCCGACATTTCATTGGTCGCTAAACCAAATCGTCAATGAACTTTAAGCAGTTTGAAAGCATTCAACCTCGGATGTTTATGCCACACAAATCAAATACAATATGAGAATTCAAAATTGTATATGAATTATAACAAAATACATAATCATAGTAGGCTTAGAATGCTTTTATACAAACAATTATAACCAACGCGATTCTATTTTTTTTTAGAAAATGATTAATTTTAGTAGGACTCCTTCACTATGTTTTGTGGAAAAAATATAATTTGACGGAACTTCAATCTCAAAAATAGTTGCTCCATCTAGAAGATGACATGAGCGGCGTATAAAAATGTTCATCGAAAACGTGGTAATGAGAAAAACAGTTGACTAATTTTAACGACTGAAGTAGATTAGAATCGCAAAGGCTTCTGTTTTATATTTTACCCAGAATTCAATGACTAGGGTTTTTTGCCCTAGAACAGACAGTAGAAGGACATTAGATTGGACATTCAGTACTTTGGTTGGAGTACCTAATTTCCAGATGAGTACCTAATGTACGGATGGCGATATTCAGCAAATGCATTCTGGGTGATTTGGAACATGACAGCTTCACCACTGGTTGGGCTTAAGCGCCCATCAACGCTCCGGCTCTACGAACAATGCTCAAAGACTGTGCCATGCATCTAGAACTACTTAATCTCTTATCGCATAAGTTGAACTTTTTCGGTATTAACTAATGCCATCTAATTGTCTGGTCGAATACTGTTGAAAGTAAGAAGACGAAGTATTCAACTAATATCGCTTCGCTATTTCGCTTTCGTTAGCAACACTGTTGTAGGAATGACGTTCCGTAGCATGTATTTATACTCTCACAATTTTTTTTAAGAATCATAATAATTTTATTGTGCTTCCTTTAATTGAACACAAGAATCTGGTCCTTGCTGCTCCTTCCAAAAAATGCTTCCAGCTCCGCCAATTATCTTTATTAATTCATTACAAATAGTGGTGAACACTGGCTTGCAATAGATATCGACATGCACTTAAATTTAAAACCCATTCGCGAAATCGTACATATACGTTTATTTATTAGAAAACACCTTTTTTACAAATGTTTTTAAGTGAATCGGCACTCGACGAATGACGAGAAGATTTGATCGCGAGCCCATTCGTAGTGTAGAGTGATTTCTGACAGCAGTTTTTGTTCTAAACACCACCACTGACTCTGACCCCTGACAAAAGTGAAAATGTTCAAGAAGGTTAAATCCCCCATTTCATTTTAAAGACAGTTCGTTTACTTAATATTTGTTCACCATATAAAATATGTACTCGTAGGCATGATTCTCTTTTATAAATGAGTCACCAAGGAAACAGTCATGTGTAGTTTTTAAGGAATTATTATGGTTGCTCCAAATGAACTTCCTATCCGTCGTACTCGTACGTCTAATTGTTATGATTCGGCTTTTTACAAATCACATGTCCTCTTTCGTAAGCACATCATTGAAGTGTATTGCTCAGAGAATGACAAGGAGTCACTCATGTATAATTCGCTGTCAAGTACGAGTATATATGAATGCGTATGAGTTAAAGTTTAAATAATACCAGTTCGCAACTTTTTCAGGCGAAGCTCATATATAAATACGAGTATGTCCTGAGCATATGCGAAAGTCTACTTAAAATGTATGGAGAGGGTTTACTTTGGGTGAATCACTCTAGTATGGATGTACGTATGTGCCACAACGTAATTAATTGGTATCTTTGGTCTTGGGGTGTATATCCCCAGTATATATTTATTAATTTTGGCGATCGGCCCGATCATGCAACTCATGTAGGGCAGCTTTGGAACTCTAAAGTCTTTTTGCCTTCTAAATAACAACTTCTATATGTCGTCTTTACAAACAAACTTTGAGACAATGTACGTGTAACCATTTGTATTAATTCATATTTCTATGTGTATGTATGCATGTAAGCGCAACCGCAATGGGACAGAGAGTTGTTATTGAAAAGTTAATTAAAAGCGTTAAAAGTTACACATGCCACCGACTTTTTTGCCGCAGGCATTCAATTAATTCTAAAAGCAAAATGCAAAAAATAACAAAATCAAATGAAATCTGCTTCATGTTCTAAGTCTGGTTTAAATATTATTACATTTTTACATTAAATTGATATTTGTTTAATTTAGAATAGGAAATGTGCTTTTACAAAATTTGTATGACAATTCTGGACATTTAAGGCGAATCAAATGATTTGAAGATGTTAAAGAAAGAGTCCACAAATATATAGTAATAGGACTTTTATTGCACACGTATTGTCCGACAGTGAACGACGAGACCTATGACAGAGTATACATATATAAAGTACCAGTTAATGGCGGCCCATTTCTATAGCCACATGCATGAAAACATGAAAATTTTGATTATTCTTCCTTTTTTGTTTTCATGCGCAGAATGTATAGGCCTATAGATAGTAAAAGGGATGAAAAGCATCGAGCTGCGTGGTTTCAATATGTAACGTGACGTTACAAAAATCATACCATATACCAAGACTGAGAGGTACAGACTACCTCACGTGATGTAGGGTATCATGCATTGATGTCTTAACTACTGTTAACAATTCTCATTTAGTCAATGAGAAATGTTTTGAAGTCAATTGAGTAGAAAGTCACAATACTTTACGAAAAGTTGGCCACTGGAACTGTCGTCCTAGTACTTTATCAATTCTTGTTCTTGTGTAGATTTCATACATTCTTAAATTGTATTTGACTGAGTACTCGAACCCTTGAATATTTCATGTATTCGTTGCTGGTCTTGTACTCATAAGCAAAACTAACCATCGGTGAGCTTCACTATAGCCTAGAAGGAAGCCTAGCCCAGTGGAACGACAACAACCAACGTCAAAATGGAAAACATTCAAAGGGCGATTTTCATATAATATAATAATTAACCTCAAGTAGCTCGCCAGTAAAAGCAAAGTAGAGTATTTGTCAAGGAGCGATATTTTCACTGCTTCAAAAACCCAATAGAGGACTTTTTCAACATTCTGAAAAAATATAATTAAAAATATGAATTACTTCTACAAATACGTGAAAATACATTTTTTTTTTATAAAATAAATACTTTTTTCTAAAAATCCACATGGAAATATTATTATTTTTATTGGCGAATTTGTACGTCTTCCAGATCCCAGTGGTTAATAGCCAATCCTAATTTATTATACTCGAAAATCTGTTTTCTTTGACTAAAAATATTAAAAGTTTACTTCTTTCAACATAACAAAAATAGTTTCGAAATCTATGTCTCCACAATCAATAGAGTTATGCGGAAATTTCTGCAAACCGCCTCTGTAGGAAATGTGGGAACACCTGTGTATGCTCGCCCAGTTCTTTCTCCGGAAAACGTTGCTGTTGTCGACAATGAGGTCGGCAAAGTAGTTACCGTGAATGGTGTTCGCTATCGCGAGATGATAACGGACTTCTTGTGGTTTCAACAGGATGATACCACTTGTCACACTCATGATTGCCAGAAGTGACGATTGATCGTCATTTTGACGATATTGGGTGTCTAAAATGGCATTTTGACGATTGGACGATTTGTAGTCTAAATTTGACGATTTAGAACAATACAAAGTTGGCACCATTTTTTAGCTTTCAAAGCAATTTTTAACAAATCAGAGCTTTGCAGCTTTTACTTCAAGATTTAAAAGGAGTAAGGAAGGAGTAAAAGAGATAAATAGCATACGTAATTACTTTTCTGTTGATAATTTTAGTATTATATGTGTCTTAAAACTATATTTTCCTAATTTATAAACTGTTGCATACATAGGAATGTACAAATGTATGTATGTTATATGTATGTATGTGCATTAAAAAAGCACGCCAAAAGTTGAAAAGCGAAAGAGGAGAAAATGTTGAAATATCTACAAATGGATGGTAAGTTTTCCAAATATATTGACATTTTATCAGATACCTAACTAAATAACCCTTTTTAATAGATGCAGAAACACTGGATGAGGATAATTGCAGCACTTCCAGATCCGTATGTAAATGTAAAACAAAATGTTTTTTAAAGTTGAGTAATAATGAGGTTGCAATCAGGTGCTCAAGACGACTTCAATATACATATGTTTTATATAATATTATACATAAATACATGCAAAGATATACATTTATAAACTTTTCTCTTACAGGATAATAGAAAAAAAATTAGAGAAGATTGGCTAAACGATCCCCAAATAAGATCATGGGCCGAAAAGCGAAATAATATGCTGTTTTGCAAAATTTGTAATGTAGACTTAAAACTGTCATCTGGGAAATCGGACCTAATAGTACACCAAAATTCAAGAAGACATCGTACGGATAAAAATTCAATCCATCAACCTAAAGTCAAAGATCATTACCCGGTAGAGAATAGTAGTGTTAAGCATTCCGAAATAAAATTAGCACTTTTTATTGTCGAACATAATTTACCTTTCGCCGTTGCGGACCATTTAAGTAAGGTATTCCAAATATCTTTTAAGGATTCAAATGTTGCTTCAAATCTCTCCTTTGGAAGAACAAAAGCAAATGCTATTATTAAAAATGTAATAGGGCAGAATCAATTTCAAAATACAAATGTAAAAACAATGGATTGAAAATGTTTATTTGGTTTTTTGTTAAATAAAGGAAATATATGTTTGGAAAAAAATGTTTTTAATTGTGACGATATTGTGACGATTTCGGATAATGCTTTGACGATTTTGACGATTTACAACTTGGACTTTGAAGAATTCCGTTTTATCTCAAGTTGCTGCGGTGTTAATGGGCCGCTACGATCATGTGATTTGGCACCATTGGAATTCTTTCTTTGGGTATAAAAGTGTACGTCAATAACGCAAGGATGAGATAATTTAGCACATTAACGACATTAAACCTCAATTATGTCTCACTGAAAATATAGACCATCGAATAGAGATGTGCCGCCAAAACCGTGGCGAGCACTGGGCCGATATTTTGTTTCACACATACATAATTATCATAGATTCTTCCATCATAATAAAAAATATTAAGATAATTCTCTGAAAACTTTTTTATTTACAAATATGATCGTGAGTTTTGGTTGGACCATTCTTTAGAAATTGTTGGTGGAAATGCCCACATGTCTCTTTTAAATTTTGTGGTAGATTTCTAATTTTTTATCTTTTGTTTATTTGAAATTGTTTTCGCCGTTTGTGACCAATAATAGTGATATTTAATTTAGATGACATCTTATGCCATCCATTGTACGTAATAGGCTTTTCTCAATTTTATTACATCAATTACATTAAATAAGCGCATTAAATTTTCGAAAACAATGTTGTAAATTTCTAAAATTATTTATCAATGTGTATTGAGTTTATAAATATAAATCTGTGCAAAAATATAAATTTACGTTAATTTAAGCAGATTGAAAAACAATCATAATATTGAAGTTAAATAATGAACTTTGAGCTCATTTTATCACACAAAGCACTCCTCAGAACGACTAATGACGATGGCAGCGGACTAGACGGGCTGCTCAAATTACCAAAACAGATCCAACTAAATAAAACTAAAACCAAATAACATTCAACTGGTATATGAGTACCAAACGATCGTGCGATGTTCGAAATGAACGATCGCGCTAAACATAATTTATGTTGGTTTTAACGCTCAAACGAAATGGTTATTTGCCTTGATTATATACAATAAAAACACAGAAAAATAAAAAAATTTTACTGAAAAAAACATGAATATAAAAATATCATCAAAGCAGCAGTAAGCCGAGGAAGAAATGCAGCACAATTTTTGCCAACAAGCAATATAAATAGAAAAATTCAAAGAAAAGGAACTTCGTGATGAACTTTTTCAATCATATTACACGATTAATCGGTTATTCGACTGGATTGCAGTTTAATGAAATTTAAATAGAGATAAACCACTCCGTTTGATCTAGTTATATATAATATCCACATAAAAAAATTAATGCTTGAAAATGTATTTGGAAATTATTCGACCACATCAAAGAGAGTGATAAAAAACTGTAACCTGACAACAAGGTATCCAACCCTGATGGGAGCTCATTCCTGATCTTAATGCAATTTTATGCACTATAATAGATCCATTGAGGACTCATCTGTTTACAGTCAATTTGCCATGTAATAAGTACCTAGAAAGGGAGCTGAACCACCAGTTCTTACCACCACAAAGAGGAATCGCCTGACCAGATTTTTGCAGAAAGAACTCTGGTATCAAGTCGCATAGAACTCAACGAGCAATCTGATTTGAATAAAATTTTCCTCATGGCCATAGAAGAAGTGTAACTGAGTCGTTGGGATGGTAATGTCATTTTGAGGGGATAATAACCACTTGGTCTTGCCTTTGTCACCCACCATCCATAAAATATTTCTGCTTCCAATTACAAGTTTATTTTAAATAAATTAAATTTACAACTGCATGTTCTTTGAGAGTGCGGCAAGATCGATTTAAACACATCCTAGTTGAGATCTAAAAAATCTTGCGGTCTATAATAATTGTACGAATTGCATTTCGGCCTATCCACAAGAAAGTAAAAAAAATTGTCCGCTACCAATCATAAGTAGAATTGAGCTCAGCTTCGCCGATGGTGCAAAGTCTCTTTGCATACATATGGATTCTAGTCTGTCATGTAACTTCCAATCCATAGCAAATGTGACGTCTGTTGTCGTATGTCTGGAAGGGATATTTCGGACATCCAAGGAATTAGCCCGGAGAATTCAGAATGGCTCCTGCACATGATAATTGGATTTATATTAGAAAAGGGTCACCAACTAAAAGAAGACGAGAAGACCTCTAAGGTCCTCTAATTTTAATTTTCACTTTTGCGCATGTCGCCACTCCATTATAGATATTATTCGCTATACTGCACTGACTGCCAGATGATCCTCTCTTGATCAATCAAATTACCTTAAATTCTCTGACTGAACTTCAGTCCATTGGTAGAAAAACATAGCGATCAACATTGATTTTCTTTCATGTACACGTTCAACTTTAAAAAAGATTTGCTGTAGAGCTATCCCACAGTGGCTAGTCACGCACCACGGGAAAAGATGTCTGTGATCTATGGTACCGGATTCAACTGTTTCTTTATCCCCGACTTTCAAAACTAGATACATTTTGAATTAGTGTGGCTGAAATATCAATAATAAGAAAGGCCCCAAGCCAGTTGAAGTACCGCCGCTAAACGAGGATATATCGAAAATGTGTTGACGGCAATATTGTTAATCTGGTTAATGAGTGCCGAATGTCTCTAAGCAACATGGCGCGCTATTCAAAACTGATCGTTAATGTGCTAGGAGAGCGATTACGCAATCGATATCGCCGATATGACTGGACACGACGATTGTTTAAGTATATCTACCCCTGTAAAGGGTTGTTTACATTAGAAACCTCATATTGCAAGATTTACCTCAAATATCGTGGTGCGGTATCATTGGCGTGGTTTAAAACCGAACTTAATGAGACAGTCTAGAAAAGATGAGTTAATTTTCTCTTCTGTTCTTCCTCCTTTTCAAGCCACAGAAATGAGCTCTAACTGGCCAGCTCAAATTAAAATCAAATATAGCAATCAAAAATTGTACCTGGTTGAATTTCGGTAATAAATCGAATCTACTTTTGTTATTAAGAACATTCCAAGTTTAAGACAACTTCTTCAAGTCGCATGACCAGAATCTTAGATTCTTAGTGCCTGATGTGCCACCAATTATTTGGAAAATGAACTTTCTTGCCAACATTTAATCACAGTAACACCACAAAGTCCTTCTCGTGTCGCGGCAGCACAATTTGCAGAGAAGGCTAGTAATGAATTGCATTCTCCGAAGTGAGTGTTTAGCAACCCAAATCTAAGAATCTTTAACTGCAGTAATCGGTACTTCTGTATGGCTGCACCACCTCACAACAATTATATTACAATTCTTCAAAAATAAATGTACGAAGAAAATTTTAAAAATTTTTCTGCTGAGCTGAATAACCAATAAGCAACTGTTTTTAATGGCTATAAAAACATATAAACCCTCGAAATACCTGGATAAGATTGACAAAAAACGAATGTAAATCTCGTAAATCTCCTTTGCTTGGACCCACGATACAACCGCCCAGTTTATTCTTTCGAACTTCTTAGCATCTGTGAGACTATCAAGAGCAAATCTCAATGCAGTGCCTATGGAACACTTAGAATCTATAAACGAACGTATAAAATCTTATTAAGTTTGATCAACCAGCTGAGATACTCCGCATATTTGTTTCCCAATTTTTCCTTACTCATCCCACTGTATGTTGTAAGTGGAGCTTTATGGAATGGCCTTTACGGTCTAACCGGCCACATCGGCATGTACAGTGATTAACTTCCATTCACAAAAGCAGCATTTCTGACAGTCGTAGCAGAAAGAAATTGTCTAGTATACGAGCATGATATAGAACTCCAGTAAGAGTCACTATTTGATCAGCCTCGTTTTGATGAAAAAATGTATTCCAATAACGTTTCCTCTTCACCCACATTTGTGCTCCTTGATTCCTAAAATTGGTCTCCACTACCAAAGCTGTGAAAATCTTAAGCTAGTGGATGTTTGAAGGAGCATCTTATAACTTACGATTCTAATCAAACAGAACGCACCGACGTCACGTGACTTTCAGCTGTTCTAAAACGGACAGCTTTAATATATAAATCTCCGTATTTAAGAAAAAATATTAATTAATTTTTTCAATGCACTCCATTAAAATTTGATGAAATTTTCAACAACAAAAACTCATAATGCTAAATATGATGATCACACATTATCGACTACTTGCAAGCGCTGAATCCAATGGTCATACATGTTGTACGTTGATCTGTCTGTCTGTCCTTTTTGCATTGTTGTAATACGAATATTCATATGTTAATGGTATTTGACTTTGTGAGTTGCTTTACGGCGACCTGTGTCGAATGAATGGCAGTATCGATGGATGGATGGTTGGATGGCCAACTGGCTTTGGCTGATTTAAATTCTTGCCCCTGTTACTCGAGGCAGTCATGGTGAAACGTTTTATGACGATTACTGTAATTCGTGTACCACAAACAATAATTACTTTCCATTACGAAAATGGCGGGTATATTATCACCTGAATATTAAATACACACACATAAGTACACCCATACACAATCGGATGCGGACAGTAAACCAACAACAATCACTATCACATCAACTTATGTAACTAACCAACCAACTAACCGATCGTACCAACAACTTCTCCAACAGTTTTAGCATAAAAATCTAAAAATCGTGTGTCTTCCACCACTTTTTTGTTCTTCATTTTTCGTTTCGGATACGTTTCTCTTCTCAACTCACACCTTTGATGTCTTTATTTGTTTCCACTTAAATGAAATGAATTCATGGCTTAAAAACACTTACAGGTGTCGGCCCTACAGAAGAATTATTTAAAATACTCGCAATTCAAAATAAATACATATTTATATAAATTATTTTCTGTGTCTCTTTCGGTGTTGCCAGTTGGAGGAGAATTTTATTATTCTGGATCGTACAGATGGCTTGCGGCGGAAGAGTGAGAGAAATAAGACTGATTTATTTCCATCAATCAGGGTGTTTTGACATCGAAACTCCAGATGATGATAGTTGTGAGGACTTGGCGAAGAGGTCATTGGCAGAGACTGTGATGCTTAATGTTTTTTTATATCATTGATCTTTAGTTTGAAAAGTCACTGTGTGACATTTCAACTAAAAGTGACTATAGGCGTTTAATAAATCTGCACCAGTTTGAGGTGACTTATCGTATCCTCTCTCTTTATGGAAGTCCCAGTCTATTGGCGTGGATGCCGATGGATCGCAGCCACAAGGTCTCGAAAATTCGAAATTTTACTAGTCCTATACTTGTCAAGTTGGCGGTACGCTGCTTGCCTCATCTGGTTTTAGTTGTCCATGTGAAAGTGTTTCCATTACGTTAACAGCAGGTTGAAAGAAGGATACCTCAAATGCTATCGATCTAGGAACTCCGAAGCAGTACCCCTCTTTGCTAAGTCGTTTTCAGTAATTTTGCTGAGATTGATCCCGTGTCCATGCACACACACAAGGGTTGTGTATGAATGATTTACCATTTTATAGAGTGGTATCTAGCATTCTGGGACTAAATCTTTTCTGTTAGCTGAAATTTTGATATTTCAATTCTACATCTGATAAGACCTTAGGAAGCTAACTGCTATCTTTGGACAGCTCCAGGGGATTCGGGTGGATACTCTATCAAATCATGACATAATCAAGAAGATCTGACAGCTATCTATATTGCAGCTTTCTATGTGATTAGTTATGTAGATCAGTTACTAATATTTATATCGTAGAAAACATGACTAATCAAGAGAAAGTTTAATAAATATTATAAGCACTTAAGGTGTGTCAAATATAAAGGGACTAGGTTTCAGTTTGGGAAAAGCTTAGTCCCTGTTATACGGTCTATTGACCGTGGGAACTCTAAGCCATCAAATTCGGTGGTAAAATATTATGTATTGGAACTTGTTGTGATCACTCAACTATAAGTATCACAAAATTATATGCAAGTCATATGAAAATATCGAAAATATTCACGATAATGCAATGACCGATTGCAGGTATTACTTGAAATCGTTGTAGCGTTCCGATATTTCATGTGCCCTAAGGATGTTAGCGAAATTGTCAAACAACAGCTTCGAAGTACAACGAAACAATGGTGGCCCCATCTAAAAAAATCCAAAGGAGTTTAAGCTTCTTGTTCCTTTATATATCCCTTAGTATATGCAGAATTGCCTACATTGATACCTCTTATGCAAGTTTGACAAAATATTGAAAGAAGCATTTGACAGTCACGTGTGGGTACATCGAAACAGCTCAACGTTGCGGGAGCACACATGAGTTACTACTGAATCAGTTTAGGATGCGATGATCCAGTCCATCAGGAGATCCTAAATTTAAATGAGGGATCAATAATTGATGGATCAATAAGACCTACTCTATGGATCAATAAGACCTAAGACACTATGAGTGTTGATGAACTGTATTGCATTGCAGACAAAACTACACTTCGAAGCCACTAAGTATTAACAACAATTGCAAATATGTACCTACTATAACTTCACTATTAGCCTTCCAACCAATTTCTGGTGTCAGGCGTTCACAAAGCAAGTCTTTGCGTTTGCTTACAAAAAATTTAAGAACTTTAACATGGTGTGGCACTGTCATTGTCAATTTTCATCTGACTGTAAATACCATGGAAATTCGCCCTAAAGAAAGTAACAAAAAAAATTGAATATTTTGCCGAAGGAAAATTGTGCGTGTTGATAATAGAACAACAAAAATTGATACGAGTATGTAAAGAAGTGTATTCATTTATGAAATGCGAAAAGCAAAAGTATAGTGACAAAAATATAAAAAATATGTAAATTATTTTAAATTTTTTATATGTACGTAAAAAATACGAAATATTTTGTCTATGTACTCGTATGTTAAATTTTATGTGATACCAATTTAACAAAAAATTTTGTGAAAATATTACTAATATTCAAGGCGAATTCATACCAGTTCAATATATACAGCTCTGTAATTACTCAGAGTGAAAGAGAGCAGACTGAAATGGGAAGACAAAAGAAATTTTCAAATGTAATCAAAATAAATGCACTGATTTTGACATTTAATAATGAAAAAAGTATGCAAACTTATCAGCTGCACTGTTAATTCAGCCTGTTATGAATTCGCTTTGATAGAAATGTTTCGCTCATTGCGTACTTCACGAGATGTGAAGAACAAAGAGTACTCGTGTAGTGAAAAAATAGAAAAAATATGGGATTTCATTGGAAAAATTTATATTTATAAAGAACAGAAAATATTCTGCTGACGTAAAGATTTGTTTGCTAAAAATTGAAAAATGAAATTTTATAATATAATTTTTTCATTCTCTGTATGTTGTATTGCTAAGCTCAATGCAACAACAACACAAGACTTTGTTTTATTCATCTCTTTTAGTTTTCTGCACCTGTTGACAGGTGAAAGCCATTTTTCTTTTCACCTAAAAATTAAAATTGATATGTCAAGCTCTAAACACATAGACGACAGCAGACAGCAAGCAGCAATATGTCAAAAATAAAATGCATGTATTTAAATGAAAACGATTATTTTGACGGCAGCACAGCAGCACGACTGCACAACAGCATTTGCTGCTGCTGCCAATTTAGGCTATTTTCTATTTTGACGGGCAGCACTAAACAAATAAAGTGTTGCCACTATATATATAAATTGGACAAATTAAAACAAAAAAATTTTTTTTAATATTAAACATAAAAGAACATTACAAAAATACAATAAAGAAATAAATTTATGTGTTTTTATAGTTTTTCGTGATATTATCACATTTTATTATCAATAACTTTAATTTTATTCATTATAAAATATATATCCGGCATCCCTGAAATTTGTATTGCTAAAATACACATCAGCTGACTATTATGCTGTTGCTGTCTTCAAAATATTTATGAAGCTGACTTCAGAGCAGCATTTGAAGTTGGCTGCATTTGAAGCCGTGAAGTCGTGAAGTCTGCTGTCGTCTATGTGTTTAGAGCTTTACCCATCCCCTTTTGTCACATACACTCAGTTTCAATGTTGTTACTAACACAAACGCAGAGATTAAAGCCATTGATGTGTCTATTACTCCCCGTCTACATTGGCAATTTTGTTGCATGCAATTCTGCTGCAGAATTGCTTTAGTGTCCACATTAGAAGAAATCTAGTGTTGCAATTCTTGTATAAAAACGTATGTAAAACATCAAATACAACAACACCAAACATCAAGCGGAATAGTGAGGATAGCAAAGCAAAACAGAATTGCAGAGAACACGAAACTCTGTACCCCTCCCCTAGCTTCTTACCTCTCTCTCCTAAAACAACCAAGAATTGCTGCAACTAAATTGCAAGTGTGGACAGTGAGTTACCCGCTCAATACAGACGACCATGCTTGCTTATATTTATCTGGCAACTCTTGATTTTCAATCGTGAGTTAAAAAAGGAAAAATACGAATTGTCTGTCTGCTCTCTCTCTCGTTCGATAATAAAGTCATTTTGTAAATGATCCTTTATTTGTATGTTTTCTTGCCTTTTCTTTTCGCTGCATTTGCGCCGGCCGGTCGTGGCAAAAGTAGTCATTTACGGTGATAAAATATGACAACTCAATCATGCTCCATAAAAGTGTTGTAGGCCATTTATTTTAACGACCTTCGTTCATACACCACATACTTAAATGCGAACATGAAAGTCATTCATTTAGACAAGCGGAGGGACAGACTTGCTGCAATGCTACTACCACTACCTTCGCACCGTACCGTTGTGCTGGTAAATGCAACAAAATTGATTGGTTTAATGTTTGATAATTGTTTTATTGCTTACAACCGAATGGTGTTCTATGTTTCCGACTTAAAAATTGTGAAATTGCAGCATTTTCGTTTGTGGAAAATTTAATTTCCATTTGTATAACATCTTATATATTTTTTTCGCCGAAGCTTAAGAATGACGTGCTTTCTACTCAAGCAAATTAAAATCACGTTTAAGAAGTTTGAGCAAACAAATCAAATAATAGAAAGAATAAACTTTCAAATCATTTATCAAACTGATGTTTCAGACATTCAATATCTATGGCTAAATTGCAGGAATCGCTTTCTTCAAGCACCTGCACACTGATTTTCAGGCACAAATTTCTTAGTTTCGCAGGAATGGACCTCACAATTATCTGGTCAGAACTATTGTCCTTATGGCTTCCCAGTAATCTCGCTAACTTGCCCACCCAACCTGATTAATCATTTCAAACCAAAACTGCAATCGAAAATTTTCATATTTCAAAACTTGATTTAAAATATTTTCGAGCCTTCCCACAAAATCGACTTAATCAAATCTCAGCTACTTCTCCTATTGAGACCGCAACATGCTCCTAAGCTCCAGTCGTGTTAATAAATTGTTTTACGAGTGCATTTATTTCAAATTATATGACTTTATTAAGACTTCAAAAAACCAAGTTTTATATAATTGAATTATCTGAAATTGTTGTTATTCTCGACTGTGCTCGTAACTGAAAATACAATGAAAAGAGAAGAACGGAGTAGTTTGACGTGCTTAAACATCAGTTGGTAGTTTTTGTGGTTTTATTGCATTCTTTACTTTATGGAAGGGAACAGAAGGTATTAAATTGAAACATCTCTTTTAGAAAGAATGAAGACTTTTACTGCATGCATGCATGCTGCTAATAAAGGGAGATCATGCAACATCGTTGCTGGTGATCGAACTGTGTTTGTTTGTGTGTTGCCAGTATATATTATTGATGTTATTATTAATATTGTTGTAGTTACTGTAGCCGTTTCTGTTGCTATTTGAAGGCTGTTATTGCGTTCGAGGCAACGTTAATAAGAAATTAATGTCTTGATCATTTTCGATCGTTATGTAAATCAATCAGGCAAATTATACCTCAGGGGCTTGCCACAATAATTAGACCCTACATAATACGAACAAGCATTGTATGACACACTCGAAATATTTTCTTCGTCAGCTTTGTGCACAATTCGGTTTAATTGGAATTCATTAAATATTTTAACAGTTATCAGCTAAAAATGGCTGCACTATTGCTGTGAGCTCCTGTACCTTATGACAACGTCTGTGGCCTTGTCACTGAGTTGACATAATATGGACTAATATTGGATACATATCGACCAAAAGCATTCATCCATCCATCCGCTTTCTTTGGATGTTGCCACAAATGTGATCGACACAGAACCTCGTCTAATAGACATTACATTATCATCGCGACTGGGCAGATGAATCAAATCTAAAAAGGATTTGACATCATACATGTGATCTAGCGGGGGTGAATATTGCAAAGAACATAAACATTTCTATTCCAACATATAGAAGAGCAAAATTCTCGAGTGTAAGAACTCATTAAATTATCTACGAGGGTTACCACTTACGTATGTTTTCTATATCTAGCAAATGTAACATTTTCTAGCTGACAGGTGATAATTCCATTATATCGAACTGTTTTCAACCATAATTTAACAATAATTTAAAAAGAAAATAAAAAAATGAATATCGAATGTAAAATATTTGTTTTCCTGTTTTTACAGGGTGGCGCAATAGTATTGTAATATAAGGAAAACGACGACAATTAAGCAGTTCTTGGGGTGCGTATCGCTCCATGGCTTGTTGACAAGCCAATTCTGTATACGATATATCCACATCATACATGTCAAAGCACTCGATGTTTTCCGTTCTCTGCAACTCAGACATTCTTAATATGACGCCCACTACAATCACTCGTACAGTTAAGTCAGTAAATATTACAAAGTGTTATGTTCAGCCGTTGCATACGAGTATGTTATTGTATATACAATGAATTCGGTTATAACATACACCTGATATTAAAAATTATCGCCCACAATGAACATCCACTGTGGTCCCAAACAATTTATTACAGCCATAACGAACTTCAATTATAGCGAAATTTCGTGTATAACGAATTTATAAGAATAAGAATAGAATAGAATCTATTCCAACGTTGCTTACTTGCATATATTGTGAAATATTTATAACGATTATAACGAACTTCGTCTATAACGAACTAAATTGTTCGTTATAACCGAACTCCATTGTAATATGATATATGACCTTATGATGTTATATAAATTCAAACAACTGCTGTCAACTCTTAGGTAACAGTTCCACTTTAAACATGTGCAAAGTGTAACATTTAATTGTTACACCATCCACTAAATTTAACCGGCCCTTCATTAAGCACTACGTACTCGTATCTTCAAATTAAAATAAAGTGAAGTGTGTAAGATGTCAATTAATTTTTTTACTAATTTTAAAGGCCTATTGATGCATTAAATACGAAATATAAGATCGTGAAAATGTCCGCCGCAGCATCGCTTGTTGAATTTTCGTGGCTCTGGTTATAAACCCATGACTGATGGTATGGATTATGTTGGCTTCAGGAACGACTGGGGCATAGCCTTGCTACTGAAGAAACTCCCACAAGAAACATTCTAACAAGATCAAAACTCACGATATCATTGGCCAATTCACATCACCTCCACGTAAGATGGCAAGAGCTGTAGGGCTCGTAGCAGCGACCTCTTGAAATTACATGTTGTTGGCGTCCACGTCGCTCGATTCAGTGCAAAAATTTGCAATCATCCACCTTCTACGTTTGTCGTTAACGATAATGACCTGGTCATCCTCAAATAAGTATGGACCGATACGAAAACAGCCAAAAATCTAAATTCTCCAAGTTGTGGTCTGTGAAAGGTCGAATTCTTATAAGTGACGAGAATTGGACTGCCTTGGATTCTCCTCCACTCTGTCTCGGAAAGGGACAATGTTTTCGGCAGATCTTGCGTTTAGTCGTCGTACGGGTATTGATTCATTGTTTATTGGACCAATGGACTCAAATGCATCTACCACATTGCCAATAGTCCTCTCAGTATATCTATTATGGCCATCATCACATGGGCGGAGCGCGCAGAACATTGCCCAAAAAGAACATCCAGTTTGATAAAACAATTTTATCATTTACACGTGCTGTAGAACGCTTTCTGATTCCAGACTAAATAATTGACAGCCAGTTTGACAAATGTATCTTTAACAAGATGGCTGCTAACACCTGTCAAAGTTTGCAAGCTCCTATTGAAGTCAATATATATCGCCTAATAAGCACTATTTTTGTATAAATTATTGAAAAATTTATAACAGAGAAGTAATTATTCTTAAACGAATAAACCACAAACCTCTTGACTGATGAGGCCACATTCACGACGTTAAGGTCAACATAAACCTGGCCACTGCAGGAACGTAGCCAGATTTATAGAAAATATATGGATCTTGCAAACTCCTGCGCCCTGCGAATCTACAGTTGCAGTATAAAATTGAACGATTCAAGTATTCGCTGTTGATCACGTGATGCTAAAACTTTTTGGAATCAACTGTACTGAAAGGCATACCACCATTCCTTTGCCGCGGTTTTCAAGGAAACCAAGCGCTGTTCTAACACATCGATTTTTTTGATGACTGAAAGGAGCAAAAGCATTATTGCGCTGGATTTTTCCTACAGTCGTACTTCTCTAGGTGCTGTTGCTATTCGACAGAACTGGGCTGATGTGGGTATTTCCTGGCTAGTAAAATTGTTTTGGCTTGAATATTTGTAGAACTCGAGCCAGTAGCTGATTTATTTCTTAATTAAGAACTTGATGAACACTGACCTGTTAATCTAGACTAAGAAAACGTATTAATGTTTTAACTCAAATGAAAGGGAAATTCTTGCATTCTTATGTAACAATGGGGACCCTCGTAATCAAATAATATTAAAACTTAAAAGAAAAATTAAATTTAAGGACATGCTACGTCAAGACTGCAAATGAAAGATGAGGCTGGAACCTATAGTTTGGCATGCAACACTAAAGACACTAAAACAACCGATCAATTTGCACACGTATCAGCAAAATACTTAAAAAAATGCTGATGCAACAACGACTTCGGTGCAAAATATTTATACAGCCTGTTCAAAATTATCAATTGTACACTTTTGCGTTTTGTTTGTACTCGTACTAGGCTTGCCAGATGGCCGGGAATGAGCTTGATTGTCAAGATATTTTAGTGAATGTCAAGTTTCAAGCTCAAGCAATATTTGTCAAGCTGAAATTGAACATTTTCAAAATTAAAATTTGCAGTTGGTTACATCTAAAAAATTTCGTTTTTTGGCAGTAAAGTTTAATTGTTGGCAACATATAATTTTATCACTGTATCAACACACATAATTTGACTCATCACTGTATTTAGTACGAACTAAGTCCATTTTTTCCAAATTTAGTTTTCATTGAATTGAACTCGAACGGAAAGAATATAAAAGGTTTTTTAGTTTTATTTTTTCTAAATAAATTTTGTTATCGCTTTTAAACTATATTTAGAAATAACTTTCTATTTTTGTTGCTTTTTTATTGTTTAAAACATAAAAGACATTTCATTTGGCGCTTACTGTGCATACACCTATGTATGTTAAAAATATACAAACGTACATTTATAAGTAACGAACTGAATGAATTTTATGTAATTTTCCTGTAAAAAAAGACTGAATTGTTGAACTTTTTATGTTATTCTTGTTTTTTTTTTTTTTTTTTTTTTTTGTAAGTAAGCATCCTTTATTTCCGTTTTTAATAAATAAAGAATTTTTAATAAATTAAAAAAATTGATATTATCCCGTATTTTTAGTTTTTAAGCAAATATTTCAATTTGTCCAGTTCTCTTCTTAAAATCAAGCTCATTTGCACTAAATGTCAAGTTAGTGCTCATATTGAATCTGGCAACCCTAACTCGTACCCACAAAGAAACATCTGAAAAAAGTAGAAGAAACATGTCTGGAGAAAAAAGAATGAAGCCAATTTATGGAGAGCCTACTAGAGGGTCTTAAGCAAAAGGTGTGTTTTATCTTGGAAACGTCTTTATTAAAACAACAAAACATTTAGACGGCATTTTAGGCACCAAACACTGTCTTCCGCATCATCATCGTCGTCATCATCATAAACATTGTAGGAAATTAATACTTCATGCAACGTTCGGGTATCGATTGAAAACTTAATTCACGGTATAACAATGTAGCCATTGTTGTTGTTGTTGTTGCTGCTGCTGCTGCTGCTGCTAGTTTTGATTAATAATATTTTTGTTGTTGCTTTCCTTGTCAGTTGGAAGGATTGGCCAGTCTTATTGTTTCTTTTTTTCAATAAACAATTTTCATACATGATCTCCTCCCCGTATTCATACATTTTTTATTCCAGGCCATATAGAATGCAGAGTGTAACAAGATGCGTAAAAGTTATTGATTTTTCATAGTTGCTATTGTTGTTGTTGTTGGTTTGCATTATAAATGTGTTATTAACAAAAATTTAATCGCTCAACATGTTGTTAACTCTTCCTTGCACCACTTTAATTCGTTGCTGCCGTTACGGGCAACGCTAAATGCCTCAAAAGGTACGAGTATCTCAACGTAAGAATTGAAGTGGAACAAACTTTAACAACCACATTTAATTTGTAGCGTCTACCCAATGCAGTGCTGCTAGACATTTGTTTCCGAAATTCATAAGATTTTTTAAATAAAATCGTTGAAGAAAACAAAGACTTACGAAATAAATCGTTACACAAAAATGCAATTGTATCATAGAACATAATTTTCCATCAGAGTAATTCATTCAATGTGTGTCTTTAAGCCAATGTGGAAACAATTAGGCCTTGAGATGGTGTGGAGATTGAGGAAAGACACTCAAACTCGTACAGCCCGGATGCTAAGTTTAGTAAAATCGCTAGGAATCCGTTCATATTCAAAATAATAAAAATTTTTATTTAAAATAACTACAAAAATATTCCTTTATGTATAGATTATCTTCTTGAGTTTCAGAGATACATTTTCTAGTGCAACGTTTTTCTTCCGAATTTTCAATAGTGTATTTTATAGCACAGATGAACCCATGAACCATGAAAAGCAACGACCAAATATACTCGTACTTTTCCAAAGAGAGATTGTTCTGTCGAAGATTTTGAAAAGAAAAGTTATAAAAATTTCTTTAAAAATTGCCAAGTGTAAAACTCCGGTTGCATATGGGACATATCTTTCCCTTTTTAGGAATGTCTGTCTTAAGAAAAGTTAAAACTTTTTCACATTATATAAGGAAAATGTTAGTTCAGCAAATCGTCAAAAATTAAACAAGCGGACTCAACAAGAAATCGTCAATCACCGCTTTGAAAAACTAGGTCTGAAAAATCGGCGCAATTCGCAAAATCGATAATTACTGCACTCTTGACACGAAGGATTTTTTTATATTAAAAAGATTTTATTAATACTGAGTATGCGAGTCTGTGTATGTATATTTAAAGTTTATAAAAAAATGAAAATAAAGGTAATCGAAATATATTTATAAAAATCATTGTAAACTTTTTTTCATACACTAGAGCCCCGTGTGACGTCGATCCCCTGTGGGCAGTTTCTATTGCATTGTTGCTTTTTGAATTTTGCTTCAATCCCCTTTTCGTTGCCTTCACACTGATTTGCGTCGCTATATACCATCAGATTTTTAAAAGTTGAGTCAAGTCAATGTAATAACTTAAGAAAAGGAAAAAGATAGTAAAAATAAAATAAACTTTTTTAGTTCGGAATTAAAGGCGGATGTTTCAAATCGTTTTAAGTCTGGAGAAATAGTGGTGACATCTGACAGAATAAATAAAAAATCAATGCATTTAGAATGATTTGCGTCTATTTTGCAGGTTAGCGTTAACGACATAAAATAGAGCTCTAGTGTAATATTTTTTTTTTTAAATCGTGCAGTAATTTAATTAAGAAAAACATGATAAACATCATTTTCAATTAAACGAAATACGTAACAATCAGTGCAGGACTTGCTTGAAATCCAAAGTTTTAATTAAACGATGTATACAAATCTAGAATAATTTCCCCGAAAATTATTTATGTAAATATTAAAAAAAAAAAATCACAATAAAACTGGTATTCCCGGGCTATTTGTTGTTTTTTTACGATTATATTTAATTTCAAAGGTCGTTAAGCAAACAAACTGAAGTGTAACCAAACAAAAACACAGTGCAGACGTTTTCAATACATTATAATCATTTGTTGTTGTTTTTCCTCAATCCACAATTATACCCAGCAACACTGTAGCATTAAAACACAAAGCAACCACCAACCCGGAACACATAGCCACCCCATAAATTTTGAGTAAAATAAAAAATATTCTAAATTCATTTTGAGAACTCACTTTGAGCTGTGCCTAAGCTAAGTACACACGGGGCTTCTGGTTAAGCAACAAGCTGACGGAGCCTGTTTTTCTTGGTCACCTCTGGCGAAAATCACTGTATAATTAATATAGTGAATAGAAATAAATATAATTAATATATGTAGATATACACGAAGCAATCGTTGAAGAAAAAAAAGCAAAATATTAAAATATTTTGAAATATCAGCGGACGATTAGGGAGCAAGATTTTTATGCAGATAACATGCAACACACAAAGTAATCGTAGAATCAACTGCCTCATCTGTAATTAGCGTAATGCGTTATATGCGGCAATACAAAAATAGATCAAGGTGATTAAAATGATAACTGAACTTGAAGAACATTTTGGAACTTCTCCCTAATATTCAGCTCGAATTGAAAATTTTCGATAAAAATATCTGTCGAATCAATTAACCGAATCCGATGAATTTTCAAACTGGCAGAACCCAGAAAATCGAATAAGCCGCTGTTCGTCAAATTGGAAACGAAACGAAATCTAATAAAAACTGAACGTAAAAAGAATTCATAATTTCCCAAAATGTATTTCATACATTTAAAGAAAAATTTATTGATTCTCAAAACATATTTTCTAAAATTTACTGCCTGTCCCACGATGTCATTCGACATCGATCGCTCGCATAAATACATTCAAACCAAAAACAACATTTTAAAATTTGTTGCTGTTTCAAACGTATTTATGCGAGCGATCGATGTCGAGTGACATCGTGGGACAGGCAGTTAATAAATGTCTTTTTAACTTGTAGCATTTAAGACTTAAAAATAAGAAACTTTTAGTAAAAAAGACAAGTTTAGGAAATGATTTACTCGCGAATAATTCATGATCGATTACGCTAGAAAATTAAGATCTTTTCTTCATTTGTAACAAAATGACAGCCAGTTCAAAATAATGACATTCCTTTTGGGCCACCTTGTGTAAGTTCAACGTTCTATTTAAAACCAGTAATTTCATTGCTTATGTTGAATATATCTCGAAAGACCGAAGATTGCCCATCCTTGTCGTTTTATGGACTGAAAATTTTAACAAAAAATCATTCCCGTATGCATTCTTCCTCCCACATTCACTCTTTTGGGAAATTTTAATTAAGAAAATTCAGGATTTAGTATTTAAGAATAATCGCTGAATTTGAGCATAACTCGCGGTAAAAAGAAATTCTGAACGGACCAATGAAAACATGGCTCGTACATGCCCATACTTTCATCCATTCGTCTATTAACTCTCAGTACATGATCGTAATTTAAAAATTGCGAACAATTTTGAAAAGAAGGGCCCTGGCTCCATCGATTAACATTTTGAATTAAAATCCAGTAAATTTTCCTAAATTTAGTTCATTATTTTTTTTCTGTAAGTGAAAACGACGCCTTTACTGTGTTCAGTTGTTCAAAATTCACTAGAGGCTCAAATACACATACAAACACACATATGCATACACATACATATGTATGTATCCATATAAACATTATCGCAAAAATAATCAGACCAGATAAGTAAATGATGAAACTTTCCATATTTTATATCTAAAATAAAGGACAACTCCACTTTAAATACAAATTATCCTTACAAAAGAAGTTTGAAATTGGTTTGTGATTTCTTTCTATAAAATTTTTGTATTTTTCCATATTAAAAAAACTTCCAGGCCGAATATTTAGTTTTAGACGCCGCCTTCTTAATAATCGATGGGCCAAGATTTATGTTGCGTGAGGTGTTGAACAGAGGTGGGAACAAACACAATCAAACAAACAGTGGAGAGTAGTATAGATTGAAACAACCCTCAAATTAAAAAGAATATTTTCCAAAGGGACATTCCTTCCTCTCCGTTTAACAAAAAGTCATTAAATTGTAAAAAAAAAACAAAAAAGGCCTGTTTAAATTATATTTGAGGGCTCATAACGTGTAAAAAAGAGGAAAAAATAGATAAAATTTAAATTAAAAAAACGTCTTGGGTGCCCAAAATTTTTTATTTACAGATTCATTGTATTTCTTTTTTTATTTAAATGATCATTATTGTGGCTTAAAGCTGCCATTTATTGTTTTTTTTTTCTTGCTTTGAAATATTTAGCGACAGTTAATTAAAGGTTGTCAGTTGATTAGACTACATTTTTTACTTCTGCAGTTTTTTTTTCTTTTTCAGTCTTTGTAAAAAAAGTTCCAAAATTGTAATATATTAGGGTCTAACTAATTAACGGATATTTGTATACCATTTTACCATTCAAATGACACACGACTGGACTAAAAAAACTTACCCCCGTCATTTTTTTCACCTTGACTTTACAGAACTTTATCAATGATTGATGGGTTTTTGCTTGAGGCGTTAAATTGTCAACGTTCACAGATGATTTGGCGATTTCATTAAAACGTGAGAAACCCTTTAACATCAATATCAAAATTGCATCATTTCCCATCTGAAAAGAAATTAAAAAATAGAGAAATTTTTTATCCAAATTGTATTACTGAATCTTATATGAACAAATACATAAAGTTTCTTGCAACAAATTTTTATAAAGAATGCTTCTTAGTTACTACGTGTGGGTTATTATTAGTTTTTGTTTTATAGATTTGCTAGAAATTAAACTAATAATACTTTTAATATATTTAATTCCTTTTTTATAATGTATTACTAAATGCATAATAAAATATTATTATTAAGATCAATTGCTTTTGAAATTTAAAAGTTGACACCACCCATTCCATAGTAAGAATATACCATTTTTAGAAATGGATAAGCGCAACGGTGTTGCAAATGCAAAACTGTACGATTTATCGTTGAATTGCAAAATAAAAGCTACAACACTTTGCAGTTGCCTTTTCGCAAGACATTTGCACTAAACGCCAAGACCCACTATGGCTTAAAAATGCAATGTGTACTAACTTTCCTCAGGATTAGAGTCCAATGTCAGTTAATTTAATGAACAACAAAAAAGAGGTACTCGGGCACACATTAAAGTCTATGGAGAAACTAAATGCGAACACAGCAACCTTCAAATTAGTGCCTTTTAGATAGACACAATTAAAAGTAATTGCAAGCAATTAGAGTCTATTTATGTAAATTTATTAAATGCCAACATTCAAGAGTGTAAATTAATCCATGATGCTGCAACATTAGAAACAACATTTCCATCTACCACAAATGTAAAATTGTTGTGCGTTCAAATTTGTACCTTCTGCTTTCTTAGAACTTAATTATGCCCTGCATTGATAATCATATACTCAAAGTTTACAGACATTTATTAGCAAATTAAAATTTGAAGCTTTCCGGCAATCCTCGAAGTACGTAAATAGTATACACTCATGGATTAATCTGGAAAATTAAATGTAGACCATGACATTAGACACAAAGAAATTTGTAAGCATCATATGAAATAATAAAGCAAGAAGAACGCGAGGATAACTTTTCACCCATACATTATTAAAAAATTTTGGAAAGGGTGGTGCTATAATCCACGGAGTTCATTTCAAAATACTACCAAAATTTGGTAGATATTTCGCTAAAAAAACGCATCGCTGGCAATGTTGAAACCGGAGCAGGTAATCAAAGACATGTCCATAAAACTTTAAAAATATAAAATATAAATAGTCAATAAAATATAAATAGTCAGAATTCATATTAAAATAAAAATAAATTAAGGATGAAGGACCTGATATGAATTATGTTCGACACCTTAACAACAACATCTGCAACAAAGTTATTTTATTTGTCAGTTGACTTCTTGTCGTGGTAAATATGTTGGCTTTCAACCTTGAAGTTGGCAACCAAAAAGTTTTGAATAAATATGCAAACAGCACATCTAGACAATTGTTGCCGACTGGTAGATACTATTTATCATTGAATTCAATGCCCTACTGGCAGCATTTTGTAGAACAGTGTCTTCCATTCAGTGCGTTCTAATAAAGAAGAATTGCACGGTTAAAGAATTGGAAACGTTAATTTTATTATTGTTTATCCAAATTGTATTTTTTACATTCAAAAGAAACTTTCGAAACAACTGTCGAGTTTATCGATAGGAACTTCGGTCTTTACTTTAAGGTCGCCATAATCGTCCTCCAATTCTGATTTATTTAAATTTAAATATAGAAGGGGCTTAATGGTAGACCGAACGCCACTGATAAGAAAAGACTCATAATTGGCGAGGAGGCACTGAGTTCACTCACTTATTCCTTCAAAATCGAAATATGGAATAATGGTTTTTGTGGTTATGTAACCCCTTACTTTCTCCAACCCAATGGTCAGATCCCTCTCTCCCTTCTGGAATGTATTATTAAGATTTATGTTGCAATTTATATGTTGCAAATGGACGAAGCGGCACAAAAAACAAAAAACATTCAAACCGAGTTTAACATCACGATGAGAAGAGCAGCTGAGTCATCAATATTTAAATTTTGCACCAATAAAAGTATGTGCTACAAATGTAAACTTATTAATAATTCTTAACTTTATATCTTATTCCATTATCGAGATTGAAAGCGCGAAAAGTAAGCCAAGCATTTGGGAAAGTCTTTGTGAATGTTCAACTAGGAGAAGAGCAAATAGATGGCCTTTGACTTTAAGTTGATATAACATTAAATCTGAATTTACCAACAAGTCGTAGGAGGCTATTTCTCCAACAGAGAATAGTAGGATCGTTCACACAAGCCACACAGCGTCACGTAGTCATACAAAATATTAACAATCATCCAGTTCGCGTGCACAAAGAAAAATATTATCACAGAAGGAAAAGGCATAAGGGAAATTGCTGTGTTTATGACAAAAAAGCCCACTAGCAAAGCCTACAAAGAATGCCAAAAGTCATTTTAAGCACTACTAACTGCCTTTGATGTTCAAGCCAAGGTTAAAAATTTTAGTAAAAAATTTAACATATTTTCTAACATTTTCCAAATGGTATAATGGAACAAATTTTTTATTTGTAGACTAAAAGCTTTCCAAAATTAAATTGTTCAGATGTTTTTCATCGAAATCTTTTTATAAAAAAACTCATGTCGATATGATACCTGGTAGTTAAAATACATCGAATAGAACATGAAAAACATGCCCCGGCATGCGGTGTGGACATAAAGCTTAAAACTTTCGAAAGTATTTCGGGCCCTATTCGCATAAGTCGACAAGAATATCAATGAAAAGATGAATAAGTCCGTGACTTTTTGAATGAATATAGGTTTTCGGATAAAACTCATTTTATTTTTCAATAATCTCCTATAATTTTGTATGCAAAAGCGCAAAATAAGAGATTTTTTCTAGTCAACGATTTATATTTGTGAACTCGAGTCCTTTATAATTTTATTGTTAGTGATGGTCAAATACTGTAATCGATTAATCGAATAGTATAGTAAGCAAAATTAATGTCAACAACATTTTCACGCCAAGAAATATGCAATTTAATGTAAAAATGTTGTCAAATATATTATCAAAGCGATAGTTAAGCAGGAATCAAGTTGAGAAACTTTCGGACTTGTCTATTTTGGCAACAGGTAATTCAAAGGACATGTATGTACCAGGTTTGTTTAAGTCTCGTTTCCACCACTATTCGAAACAAATCAATTTCTGTTCACAATTCATTTAAGTAACAATTTGTTTTTCTGGTGGTACAAAGACTACTCTGATTCTAATTTTTAAACTTCGAAATTGGATATACATATTTAATTGGTCTAATATTAAAATAATATTCTATGGGCCATTTTCATAACCCAAAACTTGAAAATTTAGTTTTTTATCTATAAGAGGCAAGTATTCATATCATTCGGTTAATGGATGTCGACTTAGCACTTATTAGTATATCATGAACTACATCACCTTAGTGTACGAGTTGATTGTTACACAGGCGCAAATTTCATATGAGTTTGTCAATTTCTATTTACTTTAAGGGAAATACGAACCGTGTCCCTGTTAAGGGAAGAGTCTAATGAATAAAAATTTGAAGAGTATTAAGAAACACCATACAAATCTTTGAAAAAAGTTTTACCCACACAAATAAGTTGCGCTCTAGTGGGCACATATAAAACATAATTTCTAAATGCCATATTTTCAGTTTATTTTTGATTTAATACTTTATTTTTTAAGATTTTTAAGGACATTTTTCGTTTAACGCATTAAGTTTTATTAAATATTTCTTAAAAATGTTTTGTAAAATTTTTATGAATATGGCTCTAAATGCCAATAGAAGCTAATGAGGATGATTTTTATATGCTTTACAATGTGGATTTTTTCTCTAAATTGTGAATTATATGAATATGCATCAAAGTAGGATTTTGAAATGGATTTTTTATGCAAAGCGTAACTTTTTCATATACTTATAAAAGCGAATTATGTCAAGTAGAAGAGAGCTTTGAAATAAACCATGAAAGTGATGAGATTGGGATTCGGAAGTAATGCGAATTAGGATTATTTTTCAATGATTTAAACCAATGCTTGTCAGTTCATGAAGCTCTCTGTTTTGTTTCTTATTCAATGATTATGTCTGAAGAAAGTAAATTGTTTCTGTTTTTTCATGAAGAAAATAATTTTATATTAAATCGATATTCGTTATTAACCAATAGGACTAGACTGTACTACATTTGGAAGGGCTACAAATTTGCCAATAATCACAATTTCTTTTTGCTTGTTTAAGAGTAATTTAATTAAAGAAATACATACATATGTATTTTTTAAATAGTATTTTTAAAATCGTGAAAAGAATTTTACAAAGTTGTAGAAGTATGTATATCGGATTTTAAATAAAAAAAATTGTCAAACTTACTTCCTAAGAAGTTGAAAAGATACGGTAAGCAATGACAATTGCGTTCCTTGAGAATGGCATCCAATTTCTTTTCTCCAAAATAGAATGCACCTTTTCTTGTTCTTTTAAACAAATCTAGATGAAAAAAATTGTTTTAAGAAAACTGAGTTGAAAAACGTCTAGCATTTTAATATATTCGGCATCAATTTTAAAAGGCCCAATGCCATTCCTGGTACGAATATCTATGTGTGTGGATGTGTGTTTGTGTGTTTGTGCTTTATAATGTTCTTCCGTTGGAAATCGAGGGGAGTTAAGGCTCATCACACTTGAAACAACAAATATAATAAATAAATAGTATGTGTATGTATGGGTGTATGCCACTTCTCTTTATAAACACATATTGTTATCGTTGTTCTTATTGTTGTTGGACATCGTTGTTTCTCTTGGGCATAATAAATAAAATTATCTAAATCATTGCCATTGTTGACTCTTGACTGTATGAGTTCTTTTGTTTTTCTATTTTCTATCTTGTATTTGTTGTTGCTGCTCAAATGGCATTATAATGCTTTCTGTATGAAAAGTAATTAATTGTTTAATTAAATTCTTTGAAGAAAGAGTTGCACATATGTTTTGGAATGAATTAAAAAATAATAATACTTGGCGTTAAATTTCAACTACTTCAACCAGTCTGCTAATAAAACTGGTCAAGTGAAAAATTAAGTCCAGTAAAAAAACGTCCAAGGATCCACATCTTTTGATTCGGAAAAGCGAAAATTTTGATCATTGCTAATGATGTCATTGCTTTTTTTGATTTCTATTAAATGATGTCATATACACAATACAAGTTGATTCCAATATTATTCACCCCAGATACATACATGCATAATTACATGCATTCAAAATCATAATTGCTACATTTTGATTTTTATTCACACAATTCAATATATAATTTCATTTGACGACTAGCGCAGAAAAGACGAAGAAAGCAGTTCAGCAGCCTCTGCGGAATTTCACTCAAAGTTTCTTCATTATGAGCAAAGGATGGTTTTTAATCACGTCAAGTCCCTCTTCCTCGATAAATAGCCAGCACGAGGAATAAATATATACAAATCAGTCAGTCTCGCATGAGCATTCGAAGAAGCAGATTCAAACGTTTCCGTCTTTCTCGCTCCCTATTTCCCACTCTCTCTCTCTCAATGGATCAATTATATTTTGAGCTGAGTAAGCTTAACTCTTTCTCTCTCCCTCTTTCTCTCTACCTCTTTCGCTCTCCCTCACATACTCAGATTTTTTCAAAGGGACCCGACATTAAACTGTGTGGCGTGAAACCGCGTTTAAAAAGTTCCGAAAGAAGTAAACTATAAATTAAATTAAATTTTCGTTTAAAAATTGACTGGTATTAGTGTGCGGACTAATTTGCTCCTCAGAGATGGTAAGTCGAATGTTTGTTTCAGCTACATCATGTCCCAGAAGGAACTCCAGCACAGAACTAAAACAACTGTTGGGTGAAGCCAACATTTTCAGTGTATTGTGAATAAAGCCTACTGAATATAGTCAATGTATCCATGGATTATATGCGTGCAAAAAACGGTCGAAATAACTTTATTGGCTAGTAAGCCGACCTTGGACTTGGGCGGCGAGAAAACCACTGCTTTGACTCCCATCCTGCAGAAAGCTTTTCCATACAAAAGTGATCATTCAAAACTAAAACCACTGAGCCATGTGTTATGCTTCCACAATCTCCCGCACTTTCAATCTTCTATCGGGCACAACGGAGCAAGCCCCAAATTGATTGGCCACAAACACTACCTCCTCTGACCTTTTTCGCATAAATAATTATTCCAGTACCAGCGCCAAGCATTGCATTGACATTGTTTATTTATCACTCGGAATAAGCTTTACATCTGGAAGGCGTACAAATTTTTCAGTAGTCACAAATTACTTTTAAGTAAAATTAATTTTATCACTTATTCATTAAAATAGTTCCTAAGAAATAGAAGAAAATATCATCCCTAGAGAATGACTCCCGTTTTTTCACTTTGTATCCTTGACAAATCAGTTTTAGAAAAAATGTACTATAATGCTTCTAAATGACCCTTCCACATCTTCAAACGACATTTGAAAAACAATGCCAATTTATGACCATAACTATTCTGAAATCAATTGGAATACAATTCCGTGGACTTAAAGATTTTTATCATGACGGAACTTTTGTTAATTTCATTTAGAATCCGCCTTTGCTGAACATGAAAAGGAGGGCAGTAAGTGCGGTGATGCTAAAGGAAGGCGAAATCGTACAAATTTTAATTCATGGCAACTTGATGAATTGGAGCGAACGTTTCTCATAAACCATTATCCAGATGTTTATATTCGAAACGCCCTTGCACTGAAATTAAATCTTAAGGAAAGCCGACTAGCGGTAAGTTAATATGAAAATTAGCTTGAAAGCTACTTTTATTTTAGAGAAATTAATTTATTTCGTATCCAAAGTGCTTTTGGTATTCTTAGAAAGATCTTGAAATTAATTATCAATGACCAATGCAAAAAACTGTAACTAATATAGACTTAGAAGCCTCATAAATTACACACTAAAAATATTTCTAAGACTAATGGATAATAGAGTTTATAAAGCATTCGAAATTGCAATAGGCGAGTCCCAATTTCGATCCAATGAAGCAATGGGAGCATGTGAAAGGTATTCTGTATACATGTTTCAGGCCAAAATTACTAGGATGTAAAAAAGAACATATTCATATGTTTCATCGACTAGGAAAAGAAATGGAAGAAACAAGTATACGCAGAGGATTAAAACAAGGATGAGACCTTTCACCTCTTTTATTAAATATATACCCGAAACCGGTATTCCAGGAAGCCATTTGCAATATCAATGAAAGCTTAAAGGGAACTGGTTATCATATTGACAATATACGGTATGTCGATGATACTACTCCCTTGGGAGATGGTTGAGGTGGTCTTCAATCGTAACTTCACGTAGCATCACATATGGTCTTAAAATAAATGTTAAGAAAATTAAATACGTGATCATTAATAGAAAGACACATACAACGACACCATTATAATGAACGAGAATATGTCAATAAGACGCATAAAAATTTAAATATCTTGGTTCCTGGGTTTTACCCATGGAAGTCAAATATCGAACAGAAAAGGCTGGATCAGCATTTTCTGAATACAAAAAAGTCCACGACTTCAATATCAGTCTAAAGCTTTTGTTTACAAAATCTTACGTTTGTACAAGTTTGCTGTACGCAAAATGGTCGACTTCGAAATGTGGTTCTATCGAACAATTATATTGCAGGAAAAAATCGAAAGATGACGTGGCATTGGTATAAAACAGCTCTCATGGCTTCGCAATATACGTCAATGGACTGGCATAGAAGTATATATATTTGCCGAAAATGTTAGAAACTTAGAATAGAATGTAATGGGGAAAAATGTTTATATATGAAGTAAATTTTAGAAAGATTAATTAACCGACATTTTTTTCCACTAATTTTTATTTATTGTATCTTCCAAACTGAACTAACACTAAGTATTCAAATCTTAAATACAGATATAATAAGTAGGCCCAACCAATGTCGGACATAAATTTAGTGATAGTTATTAATAATACATAAGAGTTAGGCGGAAAAATATTTTTAAAAAGTTTCATCTGGAGTGTTGCGTACTAAAGCCGTAGTATCCCTCTTTTTTAAGCGAATGTGTCCAGGAAAGTTCAAGATGTTACGAGCAAGGGGATTAGGATGGGACTCGAGTTTTGTTAAATATTTGCCTGCATATTTTGCAATTTCAGCGGTCACAAGTGGCATATTTAAATCACGATGTAAAATTGAATTTTTCATGTACCATGGAGCCGATGTTATTAACCTTAAAATTTTGTGTTGCTTTCGTTGGATTTTCTCTATATTGGAAGCTGAAGCAGTGCCCCATAGCTGAATTCCGTAGCACCATATGGGTTTCAAAAGCGACTTGTATAGTAAAAGTTTACAATCTAGACTGAGGGTAGAATGTCTACCAATCAGCCAATGGATCTAAGTTAATTTAAGTTTTATTTGTGTGGGGAGAACAATATTTCTTTTCTTCAAATGTTCTTCTTATAAAGTGAACCAATATTTTGAACCGATTTTGACGGTTAGCTAAGTCGATACCTTAGGAACAGATGAGATCTTTGAAGAATTTGGGCTTCGCCCGCGCTTTACCACTGTGATATATCTGTCCATTCCGAAGGGCACCTTAGGTTTCTGACTACTGTTGTCTGTAGTGATAACTTGGTTAAGTGAAGAACACGAGCCCGGAGCGGATAATGGCGCTGACTTAAATAAAGTTGAACTAGGCAATGGCAATGTTACCGAATCACCACTTGGCATCGGAGTAAGCGAAGTTGATCGCTCGCGTAAAATTGGCTTTGCCGTTAGAAAAAGACTGTCATCGGATTTTTTATTTTTATTTTGTGCATTAAGAATATCAGAACTCACAGTAAAATAGGCATTTCTGTCGTTAGAACTCAACTCACAATTGTTTGTTTTTGAGGTACTCATGCAGAGTATTCCTCAGTCACTTTGTTTGCGGTTTTTTTTTTTTGTTTTTTTTTCAGATTATATGAAAAATGTTATTAATGCAAATTTAACAATATCAGTACTTATTACGAATCAGTACTTATTACAAATATTTTTTTTTTGTATTTTTGTTTGTTTAGTATATAAAAAAACCCGCTAACACGTCCGCTCACTACGAAGGTTCAACACGAATGATTAATCGAGATTAATCAAAGAATCCAAAGAATGCCACAAAAATTCCAACCAAATTTTTCCAGTAATATTTAATAGTAATATTTCAGTTATTTTTTTTTATTTTTATATCATTGAATGAATGAATGTTCCTAAAATGTTTCCAGTTGCATTTTGAAAAAATGCTCACATTTTCTTTGCCTTCACTTACAGGTTTATTCAAATGATCCGTGACAATGGCCTATTTTACGTCTCTTTGAACACAGTCAGGCTTAGTTCCTCTAATCAGGAGAATCGAGAAAATAAGGAGAATTCCTCTCTTACTCTTACACGTTCGTCTTGCATGCGTGGGAAAAATAAGCAAATCATTTAGTATCGCATGAGCGCTCAACGTGGCAGCTTCTGTCGTCTCTTTTGACTTCGATTTACACTAAGAAAATGTGTAAATGAGATACTCGTATGTATACGAAATGATATTTTGCCTTGCGAGAGAGAGAGTTGCAAATTAACCTTAAATTTATGCAATGTCAAGGTATTAGTTGCCGATCCGTCATCCAAAAGCAATATTTGAAATCATAAAATGAATACTATACTTTTCCCAAAATTAGTGTATGACGCAATATTGTACCATACTTCCTCATGGATTTCGCAAATCACGCTCTTCAGCTCTTAAGCTGACAAATTTGTCAAACAAAGGGTTTATACACGGACCACAAAATGATTCCAGTAAAAAATTAGCTTCCAAAAAAGTCAACAAGATGCACAGCAATGGCAATTCTGATCTGTTCAAATGATTGTATAGCATACGCTTTTCATTGCAGGATGTTCTCTTTTTTTATTATGTCCATTGGTTCTGAAGTCATATTTAAGAAGTTGTGAAAAAACGATTATTTTGAAGTTCTCCAAACGCCATTTGTATATGAAAATCACCCTTTTACACATTTAATTTTTGTTCAAATATTTTCATTTTTTTCATTGATATTTTTGTCGAGTGGATTTGAACTTGAGCATGGGAATTAAGATTAATTGTTACACAGTGACAAAAGAGCTTCCTCAGAAGTCATGAAAATTAAAAGATTTTGCAACATAAAAATATAAATTCAGCAAATTTCCAAATAATCTAGCAGAGGCTTTTCATTAAAAATTCTTTTTTAAGAAAAGTAAAGAATTTGTTCTTTTTAAAGAATCTAACTCCAAATTAAATATTGAACACGCTATTTACTACTAGAAATGAAAGTCTTGAAAGGCTTAGAATAGATAGTTTTAGCTGCAGTATCATATAAATTTTGAGAAATAGATCCTGCTTTTAATTTTTGTTAAAATTTCTCACCTCAACTTCCTGTGAAGTTGAAATAATGCAATATCGAAAATGAATACTTCGGAAGCAATTAAAATATCATTTCATTGAGAACAACTTCCATTGTTGTTATCGGGAGTATAAAACTTTAATATAATTTATAATAAGTCCTCTAATGGGCTAAACTTTTAGTTGGTAGAAAATTGCATTTTGGTATTTTGTTAGCGACTACTGGGACTATTTGAATTATTAAAAGTTTTAAAAAGTCACTTACTACTTTGGTCCTGATTACTTTTAAATGGATCTGTGAGATGGGATGTACAATATCAAATTAACTCTGTTCAAACAGGATTAGATTCTCTCTTCGTGTCCTAAGATGGGATCCTGATTTAAGATTGCGATACTGTTAAAACCACCTCAATCTTATTAAATCGACTTGTTCTCCGAACTTTGCTGATTTCGACATATTCTATGGAAATTATGATGCTTAAAATCGCGCTATCTCTATATTGTTTTCAGTAAAATTTGCTTGATCTTTAAAAGAAGCCAAGCAACAAGTCCTATTATTTGATAATTTGCAACCGTATTAGTGGTGATCGGGAAATTAGAATAAAAATTTTGATCGGTGAAGGGAAAAAGTGCCCCACATGCAAGGTAATTAATTATTATTCTATATTTGGGCAGCTACAATAGTAAGAGAGTTGGTATTCGAGACAAAGCGGAGGTGTCAATACCTTCCATTTGTGGTAATTGTTCATAATTATTCCATATTTGGAGAGCTGCATCACCAACGCTTTCTCATTTTCTTCCAAAAGCCTGGGAGGGGGAGACGGGTACCTCAATAGTAAAGCAAAAACTAATTATCTTATATCTGAAGAAGCACAACGGACGGATCTATTAAATTTAATGTAGGTAACAAAAAACTGCGTTTTCGAACAAAAGCCTGCAATTAGAGAATGGGAAAACGGATATTTCCTACACAAAATTATTATTGATTGTTATATACCCATAAGCCCCAAATAGTGAGAGTAGAAATTAAATTTTTAGATATGACTATGTTGCATTAAAAAGCGATGTGTATCGCTGTTGGGACTTGTCGCTCTATTGGCACAATGGTACCTTCAGAGCTTTTTGTAGTAAATTTTTTTAGTTTTCAAATAAAAACTTATTGATATTCTAACTTCATCTCCTACTTGTATCTTCCATGTGAGTGCTGTCCTCCTTCTACTTTGGCTTCTTTGAGGATTCCAGTCAATGACATTTCTGGCGATATCATCATGCAATCTGGGCAGATTATAGCCAATCCAGTTCCTTTTGCTCCTACGTATTTCAATCAGAGGTTTTTTTTTTTAAATCAAAGTCTGTTGTCGGAAATAGTTTTATGCCATAAAATGTTAATGATTTTCCCGAGACACTGGTTTAGAAATACCTGTACAGTCTGCAAAACGATTCAACGTCCTGTTAGTTGTTGGATGTTGTTAATTTCGAACTTATCATAAAAGCTTGGGTTAACACGTAATGCGTCAGTTTTTGGGATGTTTATTCTTATACCGGCCGTTGCAATTTCGAAGGCATATCTCATCCGCATGATCAAGGTCACCCAGGCAACCTTGTATACCCCATTTAATACCAGTTCTCACCCTATTCGGCTGCTGCATAAGAGTTTCTAGTATGATTTTGAAAAGAAGAGGTGAAATTGTACATCTCTGTCGCTTTCCCTATTACTCTATGGCTCAGTATCTCGAAAGCCGTTTCAAAAGCGACAAACACGACTCTATGAATAAATTGTTATTTATCAATTTATTAGCAGACGTGCACTTCTCTTTACAGATAGATATATCACACTATATTATCATTGCATGGCAGTTTTGGAGACACGGGTTCTCCCAGCTTCCATTCGTTTTTTAACCTCCTTCTTTCCTCTATTTCATTCCGCGTGCTATCAGACATACATTGTTTGCGGTTATTGTCGGCATAATCAATAATGTCTTTGGCAGGATCCATAAATTATATGTTTTTTATAATATGGAACATGCAATATTAAAATTTGCATCAGCTGGAATCGGTGGAAAACTACAATGGAAATATCTTAATCTATATATATTTTTACACTATATTAGACAAGAGTCATGAAACTATGTTTCTTATTAGAGTTCATGCATTGAAGAAAAGGCTGTTGGCTTTTGTCGGCAACTTGGCAGCTTGGATCGAAGGACCATAATCAGATTACAATCGGTAATTGCTTAATGTGAATTTTATTCCATTCTCTGGTAAATTCATGTTTCTTGTGGGGAGCTCAAGAGCGGAGAATGTCCCAATAGAGTATTCTTTAGTGTGTTAATATCAAAATTCCCACCTCTTAGTTCCTTTACCATAAGTGTTAAAAAAAGCCACCTTGTGCCGCGAAAGATTAGATTGCCTCTACTCCTCTGTGAGGAGGTACTTCATGTTCCTGAAACAATTTGCAAGAATTGTCACTTGTATACCAAATATAGGCATAAATAAACCTGTCTGAAGGTGGGTTTCGCTATCTCAGAAGGTTATTAGCCGCCGAGAATTTTTTTCTTCCTATGGAACATATTTTTTTCTCTTCGTTAAAGGTTTGTGGCCTCCAAGTAATTTTATGGTTTGGAGGCATATATTTCCGATAATCTTAACCAAGTCTACCTGGTACAGTCAAACCAAATTTTGGATTATTTTTTTTCTCATTCACTACAAATTTGGTCGGAAGAAGTGGACAACAGTTTTTAGCTCTCAAACAAACATATCAGTGTAAACGTTTTCATGTTACGGCATTAGCAGCAAAATGAATTGAATTCTTATTTATACAAATTGGCCATGTTGTAATATTTTTTCTTGTTTTTTCCACACTAAATTTCAATTGCCTGCCATCCCAATTATCCAGTTCTTTTGTATCATTATAACATTATTATCTGTCATTATATTTATTTCATTTATGTTGCACAAATTAAATATTTTCAATTGTATGACAGATATGAGGAAAGTGCAACCGACTGTTGCTCTGTCTGGGATTGTGAGTAAGTTTTCAATTCATGCACCACGCACAGGTTACGAGTATGATCATCACTTGATGTTTGTTATTTATTATTATTTTATTTCATTTTTTTACAATCATCCAGAAGTTTCATGTCGATTGTGATTATGGGTAAAAATGACATTTAAACTAAAATTGTTTCTTGGCATGATATATCAATTTCAGTAATAGAAAAAATTAAGAGAACGTCTGGTAAAAGGGTTTGATTTACATTAATATTCATGGGTTATTTCATGAAGCTACGAAGTAACCGTTTTAAGACTTGCTCACATATAAACGCTTATATATCAACATTTTTGATAATTTTCGTAAATAAGATTTTTCGAAAAAAATGTTTTTCTTCATTCTAATAAATCAACACCAAAAAAGGGTTGCATATGATCACAATTTCGTTTAAAAACTTAATTTAAAAAAAAATATAATTTTCGTGAAATATTAATTTAAGAGGATAATAAAATACCTAAATTGTGTTTTTAAGCCAAATAAACGCTCTTTGTCTTCAATTATTGTCAGCACCTTTTTTGGCATATATTTTTAGCATATTTTAACACATTTTTTTAACCATATCTAACATATTTTACTGATCTGGCAATATTACTTGCAGTACAGAAGTACGAATCCGTCCGCCAAACATACAATAATCCGTAAGCTCTACTTGAAATGAATGTGATCTTTCCAGCCGGGCAGTGGTTGCAAACGTTAATGTTACTGCAACCAAATCCGGTGATATTTTAAATAAAATAACAGCCATACAACCTGAGCGCCTCTGCTTATCAGGTCCAACAAAGGTAACAGCACAGAAAAAAATATGACCTATTCACCCTCATAATAACGCCAAACAGAGGCAATATCTCCAATCGATTGTAGTGATTTGTGGTCCTCGAGCAGGTAGATTCAACCATAACTGCATGTCCACCAGGGCAATTAGAAGCGCATCTTAGGGGCCAGAAAAAACGCGAATTGATCTGAAGATTTGTAGCATCGAACAGGACCAATATTTCTCACACATGCCACCTATAATAAATCTTTAATAAATTATTGACTTTTAACATGGAGTAAAGCTGCATGTTCTTTGTCTTTTTTTTTGCAAAAAAAAAAACAATTTTCAACGTATTGAAATTAAATGAAAATTGCTATGAAGCCATTTAATATTGAATTTAGCCATATTACCAGCACATGCACACGGCCATTTATATATAGTTCTATAAAGACTCTCCTGAGCCCATATGAAAATTGCGTACTTTTATACGAGAACAAAAATAAATAGATATGTAAAATAGTTATTCAAATAGTATGTGGCATATAAAATCATTGAAGCTCCTCTGTGAGCGCCAATACCGCTAATGTAATTATGAATTTCTATGAAATTAACAAACATACTTATGCTTGTACCTCAGAAATGAAGTTATGAAAGAATGGGGAAGCAGTACAGATAGAGTTTAATATGTGCAACAAAAGAGAACTGACTAGACGAAAGTGAATTCAAGCATTAAAACTGAAAATCATATCAAATGAATTATCAAATAGTCTTGCGAAATGTTCGGTGCAATGGCAGTCAGGAGTAAATATTAACTAAAAATTTTCTCTGCCTCAAAATTTAAATGTAAGAACATTTTCTATTCTAAAAATAAGTGTAAAATTGTCTACCATTTTAAAAAGAGAAGAGGCAGTCCACCAAGAAATACATTTTTAATAAGAACGATAAATAAGTTTTTTTTTATAGATTGAGCAGCAAAACCTTAAATTTTTTTTCAGAAATGAAAGCGCCGAAAAGTCTAAATCTATGGTAAACGAACTTCGACTTGGTTGGACATGAAGTACAACAATTTTATTGAATTAAAAATTTTTGGAGCGTTTCTTTATTTGAAAAAAGTACTCGTATGATATTTTCATTCTCTAGATCTGTTCAATCGTTTATCCTCTTTCTTAGCAAATGTACACTTACCAATGAACGTTTGTTTCTCCTTAAAAGGGTTTGAAATGTTGCACTTTTTTAGAAAAGAACACGCCATTAGTTCCCGACTTACATCCATAAAAATTTTTTTAAAAACTCTCAAATCAACCCATAAAACATAAACATATTCGTGCACAAAGTATTTTTAGTCTGTCCGTTCATTTCCATTAAGATTTGGCATAGAATGCAACATACAGCCAATCTTAAAATGGGCAGGTTTAAGTAAGTGGGCGTGAAATTTCCCAAACATAGAAAATGTTATTTATATACAGCACATACCAAGCACCACTACATTAGTTAAAGTATTCAATGTAATCATATAAATGAATTTATTAGTGAGTGGGCGGGGCACTTTCCAAAAAAAGCAAATAATTACACTAAACAACACACAAAAAAGAACAAGAACATATAGACTGATTCTGGTAAAAGAGAACAAAAAATACACGTGCATCTAGCTTCTATTTTAGGGGAAAATTTAAGTCCCCCTTAGCGCACTGTTAAAGCGAATCGGTTTAAAAAATCTTCTATCCATTACATTTCAGGTATAAATATGTTGACCAATTTTATGTAAAACTCCACGCGCAATATTTCAAAGTCTATATGATCAATAGGTGGAAATAAATAATTTCAAGTGCAAAACTGGACGAGAGCGGTATCTAACAGAAGTTTCTAAGGGAATCAGGACTCCTAGCATTGGAGCTCATTTCAATAAATTGTAGCAACAGTTAGAGAACAGAAAAATAATGACTTACTCCAAAATTTCACAATAGAAATCTAGCATTTGTAGCAGCTTTCGTAGCCGAAGGAAACACACTGTTATTCATTTATTTTCTCACAAATCCGAGATTGTTGCATCTAGTTAGTAATCGGGCAAAAATGTCTAGTTACTGCGTGCGCGGTAACCTTTTTCGTGATCCACGTTCAGATTGTCTCTCTTTGACTCTTGCGTTGAAGTTTGTGCCAACCAGAGAAGAGTGGCCATCCTATTACGGTGGAATCTATAAAATACTTTGTACTCTACAACATTTTGCCATAGTGGTCCAAGATTATGGATCGTGTGTGGGAAATGCTGCAGTGATCCGAAGGTTATTTCGTTCAAGGAGATTTATATCTTCGTAAGTTTTTAAACTCTCGCTCTGAAAGTTATTCCACCAAAGCACCTTAAAAGTAACACATAGTTTAGGTTAGATTGAACAGGCCGTCAGTTATTCTTAACACATGAACTGACATGTGAGAGAGAGGGAAGAGAGGAAGAATAACTAAGAGAGAATAAAAACCCTCTTTGCCCTGACAAGTGCAACAGATCTCGATAAAATGGATAGTTTATCTGCTGGCGGGGACTCCTATGAGGTAACAAGAAAATAACACCAATTTATTCTAAGCCCCTTCAAATGTTCTACCATTCATGCGAATGTATGTATGTATGTGTTTCCCTATGACAAAAACGAAACACACATACACACTCATATCCTTAAAGTGATATTGAATGCAACGTATTATTAAGAATCCAAAATTAAAAACATTTTGTGACAAATTGGCCGATTTAAAATAATCATTCAATCACATGAAATTTATTGTTATTATTTAATCATTATCATCATTAATAATTCACTAGTTCGGTATTAAAATCCAATTAAAACAAAATGGGGAAGCAATAGAAGAAATATATTCTTGTAATTATACGGAACGAATGTATTACAATCAAAATGATATTAATAGATGGAAATATAAGTGAAAAAGAATTATGGTGGAAAATCAAAGGGAGGCTAAGTAAGCTCCAGAAGGAGGGGGATAAAAATGGGGACATTTAATTTGGTTTGTTATGGACTGATAGTGAAAGCATAATACGCTCTTAATGAAGTGTGTGTCGTACGCCAAAATAAGGTTGTGCAGTTCTGTCGACTTTTTGGAAAATTCCCATTAATAAAATAAAAATTATTATCTGTTTCTATAAATTTCGTCCATTCGTTCGTTCAAGTCCTTAAAACACAAAAATTTTCCTCCCACAAAAGAGGTATGCAAAAAGAAGACATTAAAAAATTTTAAATCCATCAAAAGGTTCCGTTTAATTACTCTAGGCTCATTCACCTCAAATATTTTTACCAAAAATAATAATATATTCCTTTCCATTCTTATGTAAAGTGAATTACTACTATATCATTAAGGGTTTGAAATAACCCAGTTGTAGTTCTTATTTTCGTGAAGAAGTTCTTTGAAGTTATTGCAAACATGCATATCTGGATATAATCGCGTAATTGCTTCATTGGGAGTAGTTAAGTGAGTTCGTTTAAGTGCTTTTCCCAACAAATCTTAGAAATTTAGAGCGAATTATTAAACCGGCTTAAGACAAGCTCATTAAACAAATTCAAAATAGATTATTTTGTATTTAATATTTTCTGTCAACTGTATTATAATTTCGTAATTGCTTTTTTTGTTATTTATAACAATTTAAGTTAAATTAATCAAATGAATGTAATTTTTCTTTATGGTCTCGAGCTTAAATCTCATCGAAATGAAGACTATCAATAATTTTTAATGTAATAAAATTAATGATAAAAGTCCGTAAATAGGATTTGCATATAGTTGCTAAAGTTGAATTCAGACTCGGTTTCTGCAACCGCCCAAAATTCCTGTTAATTGCTTTAAGCGGGACTGCACTCTAGTACCCAATTTATATGCTAGTTCTTTTATATTTCTATGTAAAGTTCCATGTATTGCATTTTAATATTCTCTATGAAGTGACCAACAGAAATCGCTCAACATGATGATGATCCCCATTCCCAGGTATCGTCTTTAGATCTCCTTTATATACTGATGAAAGCGCCCATTTGTTATTTGAGAGTTTTTACGAGGTTGGAGGCTTTTCGGACATTACGATTGAAGTTTGCTGATGAGTGGGTATTAGATCCCGCCAAATTCAGGCATACAAGGAACTTTTTAAGTGACATTTGGAAATTCTGTGGCTGATATGGCTTTTCGTTATAACTTTCTAAGCCAATACACCAAATAAGAAACGAATTATTTAAGATTCTAGACAGAAACACATTTTTCTCATTGGCCTGTGTTATTAATAATTTTTTTATTCATTTACAGGTATGGTTCCAAAACTGTAGAGCCAAATGGCGTAGAAAAGAAAACACCAAAAAAGGTCCAGGCAGACCAGCCCATAACGTCCATCCACAGATATGCTCTGGAGATCCCATACCTCTTAAGGAGTTAACGCAGAAATTAAGGTAACAATTATCTAAAGCTTCTTTGACCAGAATTTAAACAAAATGTTCATTTAATTCCCAAAACTAGAGCCCAGAAACTAAAAAGAATCCATAAAGCCATAGAACGTCAAGCGCAAAAATTTCTCTCTAAAGGCATCGACGTCAGCATCGAACAGCTAAAGTCAGACTATTTAGCGCTGCATAATTCGTGTGGCCAGGAAATTATATGGGATTGGGAAAAGGAGCCCGATTTCCATATCGATGTCGTAGGTAACACGGATTATGAATTCGGCTCTGATTGCAATAGTTCAACAAGCTCTAATGGAACCATTAACTCGGAGAATAAAAATAAGAGAAACCATGAATGGGAGCAGAAGCAAACTCCTCTATTCGCTGCTTGTGATATTTTGCACACTAAATATGACCCAAATGAAACCAATGTCAAACTTAAGAACAATAAAAATATTAAACGTTTTAATCCATTTAGTATAGAATCGTTATTAAATGACAAGACATGAAAGTATTTTTATTTGAAGCACGAAATATTTTTAGAATCATAAATTACAACTGAAATAAATCACTGAAAGTTGTGCGAAAAAAGGACGAATTTCAAATGTTTTTGCAAAACCAAAATGCGTAAGTTGGTGCAAATATTATTTTAAAACCCCAAAATGTAAAACAAATAGAAAGAACACAAATACCACAAAAACATCTTAATTAACTTGGCCAAAGCAACAAGTTGAGATTGTCTACAGTTAAAATGAAATTAAATTTAAAACAGCCTGTGGTGCTCACTCGCTCCGAGTAAATAAAATTTGAAGGAAACTCCTTAAAACACACACACAGCCACAACCATTAACACCGTTTGGACACTTTGAACTGGTTGAGAAATGTTTTTGTTGCAACAACTTAAAAACATTTTTGGCCGCCTCAAACTCCCTTACAATCATTGTTACTTTTATTTTCTTACTCATGTGCAGCAGGTATGTTTAATACTTCTTTTTCCGTCCGTCTCTATTATTCGAGAGTCTTAAACTACGAGTGTAAATGAATGAACGCATGCAATCCGTCATGCAGGTGTGAATGATTCATTAATTTCGCGCCTTCAGTTCTTAACGCGGCGTAACAAAAGCGCACCCAACACTTCAAATGTTAAACAAAATTTAAAGTGAAAACCGAGAAAAAAAATTTTAAATGAAAATTATTCTTTAAAACAGATTAGTAACGAGTATCAGCGGTTTGAAAGAACTTGTTGAAATAAATTAAACCTTAATCGGGAATTAAGACGTTTAAAGAGTTGGAAGCAAATCGGTTGACTCAGCTGAAGAAAAATTCAAGCAGATTGTTCGCTGGCAGATGCTTGCAAATGTGGATGTGAATATTTTGCGAGGCTTTTTGACAACCTACCAGCCATGCCATGCCTTAACGATGCTTAAGCTATTTCAATGCATCAGTGATGATTGAAATGGGCGAATTTTCAGTATCTGCCTTATCATCTGGCGACCATCCGAGAGCATTCTGCTTCAAATACTGCTCAACGACATACATACATATTTCCGAATATATCCAGTTTAGAAAATTTTTAAGTGAAAGAAGTTTTTTTAAGTGAAACAAATTTCTAATTGTGGAATACTTATAAATATGTATTTATATTTGGCATAAGATGTTTCTTTTTTAAAAGTTTAAGAAAAATATGAACAAACTTCAGAGCAAAAAAATTAACGTGATCGTTTTTAAATCTACAAATTACGTAACGAAAGTTAAATTTATTTGGAAATCGGAAATAAAAAAAAATTCAATTTATTTTTGTTTCTCATAGAAATTCTAAAACTTTTGATTGGCAAACGCCTAAGAAATACCGACGCAAGGTAACCTCATCAAGGCAACAACATTAAACTACATTCATTTCGTTATTATGAAATATCGAACTTATGTCGAAAAATTTTTGTGAATAAACGCATTGACATCTGATTTTTATACGATAGACACGTGAACTCGTGTAAAAAACTTGAATCAGAAGTTGTCGATAGAAGAAAATAACAAAAAAATGAAATAACGTAGACACGTTTTGTTAATTTGCCTTCCCAACGTCTGAATGAAAATTGTGCATGAAAAACAAAAAAAAAAAATTTCACTTGGTGATGCGATTTACAAACACTAACAAGAGTAGCAAATTCAGAAAAAAAATTTTAATAACTACCAAAAGTATATAGTGGAAAAACTGATATTTTACCAAAAACTGAAATATCTTAGTGTTTTCAATGCGCCCAAAATTCAACAACCGAAAATTTCTTTAAAAAATTTCGAAAGAAATCAAAATTTGTACAACAAAATTTTTAAAGCAACTCAAAATACATTGCATTTGAAATTAGGAACAACACTCACTCAAATATGACTCAAAATCGCGAAAATCGCATATATACAAAATATTTTAAGAATATAATTTTCGGTTTCAAATCAACAAAAATTTAAAAAAAAAATTAAACACATATTGACTCAAAATCAAAACTCATAACAAAATTACCAAAAACGAATAATAATAATTTAGTCCCACTTCACAAAAAATTAACGAAAATATACAGAAAATAATTTTTTAATGCGTAAATGTAAATTAAAAATGCAAGAAAAGTTGAAGTTTACAAAAAAATCCGAGGACTGGTAACAAAAAGGAAATATCACAAGAAAATAAATTTTTGTCATACATTGAAAATTTCAGAAAAGGTTTAAGACAAAAGGACGTGAATTTGAAAAATTCAAATTTAAAAAAAAAACAAATAAAAATTTCTAAAGAAAACTATGTGAAGGTCTTTCAAATTTATTGATTTTTCCTGCTTTTCTAAAATTTGGAAAGCAGGGCAAATATATTATTTGCAGGAAAATTTACAGTGTGCAAAGAGTTCAGTTATATTAAGATAAATTCCAAACCGTCAAAACTCTTAATAATGTTATCCATTAAAAAAATATAATTTATCTGTCAAAAAGTCATAATTTTCCGTTTAAAATTGACGTTTCAAGCTTGAAACCGTAAAACGAGCTCTACGATTTTTACCTTCTTTATTGAACTTTTTTTCTCGTAACATTTGCTTATAAATAAAAAGAAGACAACACTTAAAATGAGATGGTTATTTGCTATTTCTATTTATACAGGCCACCGCGCAAGCTCAAGTGCCAGTTCTTCTTTACATATTATGTGTCAAAGTGTGTTTACACTTCTCTTTTTCTGCTTATATTTTTGGCCGTCATTTGTAATCGTAAACGGTATTTTGTCGAATATACTTCCCCTTGGATCTGGTGTTCGCAGATTATGTCTTCATCTTGCTCCAAGGCAATATAAGATGGAACACTGCATTAACTTGTGCCTAAGCCGTGTTCTACATTGGACTCGATAAAGTGTTGCAACTGTTAATGCATCATAAACTAAGGCGACGAATATAATGTTTCCTTAAAATGTTTTTCTTGAAAATTTCATTATTCAATTCTTAGACCGCGGAGTTGTTCTCGATAATAAGATGTCCTGTACTAGCCATATCGATTCCCAGTTTTATATGCAGGAAAAAATTAGCCCATGCGATTTTGATGTCACATTTTATTTATGCTGTCGAAGTTATACCTGGATTTTATAAAGCTTCATAGAGCTTTATGGTGATTAAGCGAGGTACAATATTCTGCACAACTTAATTCGAATACGTTGGCATAAACTAGACGCTTTATCTGACATTGTTCCCCTATGTTTAACAATACGAGTAATTTAGTTTATCATAAAATGTATTTCCTTTTGCTTATAAAAATTCACAAATTCCTAATTTTTTTTTTATTGATTGAATTTTTTTTTTAAATCTTGTCTTACAAACATAAAACAGCTGTTAAAATAATTTTGCTAGTATATTTTTTTTACTTTTTCAACTCAATTTCTTACTTCCTTTTTCACACTCTCGTTACAAATTTTTACAGTACATGTACACATTCCAGTAACAACTAGTAAAACAACTAGAAAAAAACTTTTTTTAAGAAAAGATCTAAATATCAAATTACTTAAAATACAGCTGTTTTTGTGTTCTAAAATGTGTACTATGTTGCCATTTTTTGACTTGAAAAAACAAAAACAACGACTTAACACAACGTAAGTCAGACAAAGAGCGAATTCGTAGCAGTTGGAGTTGACAGCGCAGCTGGTAACTTTTTATCCAAAATTATTGATTGCTTTGGTTATTTGCTCATTTGTTTTGATTAATTTCGAATATTTTCCTTGCTTTCTCATTTTAGACCGTTCTTTATGACATTGAGAGAGAGTTGTATTTGATTTACTGGTGAGTTCACCTGGTGTGAATTCACCGTTGTCAAGAACTCATTCGCACACAGTGCACAAGGCTTATATCAAAAGCCACAACTAGATTTGCATATAATGACCGACGCAATGATCATATTTTGGGATTGTCAAGAATTTATTAGGCAATAGCGTTATAATTCGCTGTTTGTGAATTTTTCATCAGATAGTTAAAACCATCATATTGTTTCCTTTCTCGCTTAAGGTGAATTCACCCATTCGTTCTTTACGAAATTTTTGTTGTTGTTCCGTATGAAATTTACTCTCTTTCTCAAAATAGAGACGTTAAACTACATATAAAAAAAATCGTTCGGAACGTTCAGAACGAATGGGTGAATTCACCTTTAGAAACAGGAATCCTCACCTTATGAGTGAGGAGTTTTTTAGGTCCGACTTCTTAATATGGTCTGTCTAGTATCTATTTTTTGTCTTGAATGAGCTGTGTCCCATCTAGTTTACTTAATTACATTTTTCTCTGCTCTTGGAATATTTCATTGCAGGATTGTGTACTCTCCCTAATTAGACAATTCCTATTTACTTTTTTCATTTACATACATACTTCTTATCCTCAACATACAATGGCAGCTAATTAAAAAACTGCATTGCTTTGCGTCACCCTGTTTATAGATTTTAAGCTGTGTAATATATTATTGGCCCAAAGCAGGGCTGTCAGACTTGAATGAATTGAACTTGTTGGTTGTCATATGGGGCTGACATATTAAAATTCCCGGAGCGGTGGGTGGAGTTTAAAGACTATTTTTCATTAATATAAACCCCTCAGAAAGATAAGAATGTTTAAAGCACTTTCAATGATTATATGTGATGAAAGAACGAAAAACCCTTTTATATTGCTCCTGTTAATTATTAGTTGGAACTTTTAGAAAACAAGAAAAAATCAAATTTTTTTTTAACTTTTTACAAATTTGTTATTAGAGTTTAGAAAATTCTTTTTGGGTCCACATTCACATAAAATATTTACTAATTCAAAGAAATTGGTTACTGAAAATAAAACTTAGTTGTTTCTGTGCGATTGTCAATAAAATACATCACTTTAACATGGACTTCCTGTCTGACCCCATGGACGAAGCAGCATGTACGAATAATTATCCTCTAAAATAATAAGTTTTCATCCAAAATTTCTAAACTTTCATATACAAATGGTATGAAGTATAGAAAACTAATTGGTCACGTTAAGCTCAGCTACGACTACGATATAGAAATGTAGATCTAACGTCAGAATGAAAGAAACGACTAACGCAATGTTTAACCATTTACCAATAAATATAAAGCTTTCTAAAATTATAAAGAACTGTCGGTAACAAAATGCAAGAAAAATTTATCTGATATTCTATATACAGGGTGACGCATAAATAACGTTATGAATTAAGTAGTGAATAAGTGCTGAGTTTTTAAACTCTAAAAATAAAAATACATACTTTGTGGATCTTATGTTTTCTGAAAAAAAAACATTGCAATAGTCAAATAAACACTCTAAATAAATTTGTTTTTTGAAACGTATTATTGTCATATTGTGTGTGATTTTTTAAACAACTGGTATTGCACGGTTTTGTGGTAACAATTGTGAAAATTGAAAATTCCATTAGGACGCCTCAGGAGCTGTTGAAGATGTCACGTCAGCTCAACCTTAAAATCAAGAAGAATTTAGAAAATTAGAAAAAAAGGCTCAAAACATAATGAGCAGTCTAATGTGATAAGGCCCGGTTAGCCGAACGTTCACGTTAGCTAATGTTTTTGGCATATGCAACCAATGCAAATGCTTATCCAAATTAAATGTCACGTCGACGGAACGGGTGAACCTGCAGAAAACAAAATTTCATAACGTTTTTACGTGACATTTATATAGCAGTAATGGGACTATTATTTTGTTGAGTTGTATTGTGGCCCAAATTCTCTTTCCGGTACTTTTATTGATATATGTAAATTATTAAGGATACAACTTTAATAAAATTTTCGAATTCTAAAAATGTAATGTTGAGATAATAATGTGCATGAAGAGACTTTAAAAAAACAAGTAAATACCATTGAATTTTTTTATATTTTTATTACTGAAGCTGCCTAATGGCATTTAAAGTGTGTAATAAAATCGTAACCTATTAAATTATATGGGTTGGTACTGCCAATGTAGTACAGAACATATATGTAGTTATAAAAAAAAGTTATGTTGCCAAATCGAAAGTTTGCACCCTCTTGAGACGTCTATGACCCTCAAATGAAAGCAGGCCCCTCGCCATTAGGTATTGTTACGTAATTCATACAAGATTTTTTAATCTCCTCTCGTACACTGAGAATATTCAGGTCCTTGTGAATATTATTATTTCGGATGAACCCAGGAGCGCACGTGATCAAAGCTGGATTCCATTATACCATATAGGCTTTAGTACTGCTTTATACAAAAGAACTTTGTTGTTTAGGCTCAGCGTAGATTGTACCCCAATTAGACAGACGTAGATTGTACCCCAATGGGCAGTTTTAAGTTTGAGCTTCGTAATTTTGACTGCAATGTGGTGGACCCACGTAAGACGTCTATCGAGGTGAATTCCCAAGTATCTTACTTGGCTTTGCTCTGGGATCCTTACACCATTTATTGTAATAGAAGGGCAATTGCTTTTCCTCAAAGTGAAAGTTACGTGGACACATTTAGTGGGGTTAATCTTTATTTTCCACTTATGCAACCATTATTCTAGCTCAGTTACGTGAGTTTGGAGTTGTTGTGATCCCACTTCTGGTTGTTTATGAATACTCATGAATGCTGTATCATCTGCAAATGTAGACGTATGTATGACCGTATTTGTAGGCAGATTAGCGGTGTATAAAAGATATAGGAATGGCCCAAGTATGCTCGTGCTGAAATTCTTTTGCATGAAGAATACATATTCTTGGAACGTATTACTAAACTTCTATTTGTTAAATAGCTCGTGAGCAGCTTTTGAACATTCGTGGGAAGAGTGGACATTTTGTATATAAGCCCATCATGCCAGACCTTGTCGAATGCTTGGGTTATATGTATCTATAAAAAACGCAGGACAATACTACTTTCTCTCAAACGTTTTCCGAATTAAGCCTGTTTGTGACTCTAATGATGCCAGAGTTAAGCTTTCGAATAATTTCGAGAGAACAGGCAACAGGCTGATAGGACGATACGATGATACCTGAGTTACATCTTTGCCTGGTTTGGGAATCATTACTATTTCTGATAATTTCCATGATGATGGAAAATATCCAATTCTTAGCATGGAATTGAAAATGAACAAAATATTTCTCACTGCCAAGTTTGGCAGATTGCTGATAATTGTTGTTGTGATTTTGTCGCTACCAGGGGCCTTTTTTGGATTCATATCTCTGATGCAGCTCTCAATGCAGGCAGTCGTATTTTCAAGGGATTAACAATGGATTCCTGAGCTACAGTGGTTGTTATAGATGAGTTTGTTTTATTAGGGGTAAAAACCTTCTCCAGATAATCAGCGAACTCTTCGGCTTTATCCTTGGAGCTTTTTGTCCACTCTCCATTTTTAGGCCTATGGGGGCTTCATAGGCTATAGGGCGTTTCATTTTTGGACTGACTTCCATAAGCTATAATCAGTATTCTCAGTTGCATCTATATTCTGCAGAAAGTTTCTGAGTTCAACTCTTTTACTGCCTTAAGAGCGTCCCGTATTTTTTTTTTTTTTTTTGACATTAGTTTAATTGTGTCTTTAGGGAGGGGGAACGAAACTGCTGCCATTGGTGCCTTAGTTGTCTTTTTCCCTTACAAGAGACTGAATGTAGCATGATGCAGTGGAGGGCATTTTTTTACGGGAAGAAGACGCGGGTGTTGATGACCTGGCTGCGTCGATCAATATATTTGTGGAGAGACTTACAGAAGATTTAATTTCGTTTTCAGTTTTTAGCGAAATATTTTGTGGCAGGTGTGCGCTTACGTACATTTTGTGCTTTAGCCAGTTTGTCCTTTTATTTGTAAAGCGACCGCTTTTAAGAACCAAATTTTCTTCGTCAATGGATAACGTTAAAATAGTGGGGGAATGATCCGATGATAGTTCCAAAGAAGGATCCAGTGAAATGTGCTCTCGCTTTATGTTTTTAATAACAGTAAAGTCAATCACATCAGGGATTTTGTTCAGGTGTGTTGGCCAGTATGTGGGGTGTCCTGTAGACATTGCGTCCAATTTGTTAGATAGAACTGTATCAAATAGTTGTTTACCTCTCGGAGAAATGAGGCGTGAGATCCAGTACGTATGTTTGGCGTTAAAGTCCCCAGCTACCAGCAATTTAGAGCCCAGGGTTTCAAAATAGTCGAGAAACTGATCTTTATTAATATTATGCCTCGGAGGACAATATACTGCCGATACGGCAACTAATCTGTCAGGCAGGTGAATTGTTGTAGCCTGGATATGGTCCGTTCTGTATTCTGGCATTGGAAAGTGATCGACATCTTTGTGGACGAGAATTGCTGAGCCTCCGCAGGTTCTACCACTTGGGTGTTTTGTATCGTAGGTGTAATACCCATTTATTCGGAAACAATTTTTTTGCGAGAAGTGCGTTTCAGACACTAGTAGAACATCAATTTGATGCGAGTGCAAAAATTGTTGGACTTCGTTTTTGTGTTGGCTTAAGCCGTTAGCATTCCAGAAACATATTGTCAGCTGGTTCATTTTTTGTTTAGCAAAATCTGCATTAGCATGCTTTGATTTTGCAGCATTTGTGGGAACATGCTCTCCATGCTTGTCATGAAGCGATTCATGACTTGTATTAAATTCTCAATGGAGTTTTGTGCGTTTTCTTGCTGTGAAAAAGATGAAGGATGCTTGGCACTATTTTCGCTATTAATGTTTTCATGAACTTCTGAGCTTTTTTTAAGGCTCGGGCGTAAGATAGTTGTTGGTATTTGGTGTTATTATCACTACTGCTTTGTTCTTTAGATGTAGTTGGAAGACTCGGGAAAGTGGAATTTCGATACTGGGGGCAAATTACGGCATAATTTGCCCCCTGAATATGTCCAGGTTTTTTAGTTGTTTTTTGTTTTAATTGTAAATAAACTTCACAGCCACGGTAGTTTGCAGTGGCCGAATTCTTAGGAGTTTTGGCATTTAGGTGGACCTTTGCATTTAATTGGCTCCTCTACTGTTATTCTGCGATTGAGAAGATACCTTAAGCTATAGATTGGGTGAGGCCCACCCTTTGGCTTCATATGCGAAGAGCTAAAAGTGATTTCAACTCTAAAAAGTGGCTGCGGTATTTTATTTTTATTCAGAATATTGTGAATAGATTTCACTTCGTAGCCTTCGTTTTGCAGGGCTTCCTGCAGATCTCTTATCGGCACTGAGCTATCAATACCTTTGGTGACTACAATTAA